>JAYMFT010149138.1:0-12655 GCA_038088735.1 Panulirus argus
GGGAGCAAAAGCCAAAGTAATACCTATAGAAAAGGGAAAGTGAACCAACATTGCGGCGTAGAGCAAGAGGGTCAAGTCTGGATCATGATGAGGTGCCTCAGAATTGATGGAAGGCATATATAGTGCCAATGTATAAAGACAAGGGGGACAAAGCTAAGTGATCGTAAAAGAGATATAAGTTTCTGAAGCATACTTGGCGAGATGTATAGATGATTGGTGATTGAGAGATTGGTGGCATGCACACAGCATCAGACTGGGGAGGAACACTGATTTCAGGAGTGGTAGAGGGTGTGTGGATTACATGTTTGCTTTGAAGATGAAGATGAAAGAGTTAACAGAGCTACTCTGTGGAAGATGTTATGAATATAAGGTGTGAGGAGCTTTTATAAACGGGGTAAGGCATGTGTGCAGGTTGGTAAAGAGAAGGTTGAGTGATTCCTGGTGAAGGTGGGTCTGCAGAAGGAGCATGTGATGTCACCATGGCTGTTTAATCTTTTTATAGATGGGGTGGTAAGGGAGGTAAATGCAAGGGTCTCGGAGAAATGGGCAGGCATGCAGTCTGTTCAGGGCAAGAGGGCCTAGGAGGTAAATTAGATGTTGTTTGCTGATGACAAGGCACTGGTGGCAAATTTGAGTGAGAAACTGCAGAAACTGGTGTCTGACTTTGGGAGAGTGTTTACATGCTTACATGAGAAAGACAAGACAACAGGAGGCCTGATTGGCCCACGATTGGGTTATATGTTTAAAAAAAAAAAATAATTAACTTGACAAGAAATGTATATCCACTGAGCAATTTTTTAAGCTATCACCAACTCCCTGCTGCTGTGCATTAGCCTTCTACTGTCCCCATTGCAGCTGTCATTTATACAGTTTATTATGGTGTTTTTCTCAGAGTATGCCTGAATTTAAAAAGTATTTGTCTAAATGACTTTTGAAGGTATTTATAGTCTTAGCATTCACAACATCTGATGGTAACTTATTCCAGTGCTCAACACACCTATAGGAAAAGAAGCATTAAAGGAGAAAGTCGATGGTAAATGTGAAATAATGTGAGTAAAAGCATGGTTATTAACTTTAGCAGTGCAGAAAGACAGGTTATTTGGTATGCCTTTGAATGGTGAAAACTTGGAAAAGAAGTGGAATGTTTTAGATGCCTGAGAGTGGACACGGCAGAGAATGAAACCAAGGAAGTGGAGGTAATTCATAAGTGGGGAGAGGGAGTGAAGGTTCTAGGAGCACTGAGGAATGTATGAAAAGAAAGATCTCTTGCTGGGAGAGCAAAATCTCTTTGCACTGCTAAACCTAATAACCTAGCTTTTATTCACATTTCCCCTAAACTTTCTCCTTTCACATATTCTCCCTAACTCAGATATCAACTCCTGTAGTTTCTCACTCAAATCTGCCACCAGCGCTGTGTCATCAGCAAACAACTGACACACCTTCCAGGCCCCCCTCACGCTCAAAAGACTGCATGCCTGCCCCTCTCTCCAAGACTCTTGTATTTACCTCCATCATGATCCCACCAAAACAAAGCCATGGTGACATCACACACCCTGCTGAAGTCCCACCTTCACCTGAAACCATTCACCCTCCTCTCTACCTACTTGCACATACGTTACTCACCTGATAAAAATTCCTTTCTGCTTCAAATAGCTTCCCTCCCAAACCATATATTCATTAAGCATTCCACAAAGTACCTCTTTTAACCTTAGCATATGCTTTCTCCAGATCCAAAAGTGCCATGTACAAATCTGTTTCTCTAAAGCATTTCTCCCACACATTTTTCAAAGCAAATAACTGATCCATAAATCCACTATCACTCCTAAAAACCATATCACTCCTCCCGAATCTTATACTCTGTATATGCCTCCACTCTCTCAATCACCATTCTTCCTAACAACATTATTTTCAAATAAACTTACACCTCTGTAATTTGAACACTCACCTTTGTCCCCCTGTATTCATACAATGGCACTAAACAAGCATTCTGACAATCTTCAGACATCTCATCATGATCCACATACAAGTTCACAATCCTAACTAATCAAGAACACAGTCATCCCCATTCTTAAGAAATTCAAGTGCAATACCATCCATGCCTGCCACCTTCCCACATTTCATCTTACACAAGGCTTTCACTACCTCTTCTTTTCATCAAACACTTACCGAGACTCTCACTTTGCATACCTCCTCGACCTAAACACCATACATCTCCTATATACTTCATTATCAGTGGAAAAGAATTTTTAGAATGTTAAGAAAAAGTGCAATACCATCCACTACTGCCACCTTTACACATCTCATCTCAAGCAGGGCTTTTGCTACCTCTTCTTTTCATCACACCACTTGCCATGACTCACCTTGCATACCTCCTTGACCTAAACACTGTACATGTCACATACTTTATTATCAGTGGAAAAGAATGTTCAATAGGGTAAGAAAAAAATCAAACATGTCGCAACTGGAAGGTTTAAGTATCACTCTAGAAATATGTACCCTATCTTCGAATGTCAACAATTGGAGGGTTTAATTATCACTCTACAAATATGCACCCTATCCTTGAATGTCAATCTTGTTAAATGTTACTCTATCAAACGTTGCTATACAAGAGCCCCCAGTAAGGGTTCTACATCCACCTCTCTATTAATGGAACCAAAAGCTTTTCACCTAAACAAGTCTGCAGGTTTCAATTTTCTCCATCCATCCTTTTATAAATGCCACACTGCCGCCACCCTTTCCCTGTTGCACCAGTGTTTTCTTGACCATTACTCTTGTGTCCCTGCCACCATGGCTTAAACCCACAGTGAGTGTCTAACTGTTGCTCCCCAACATTATGATACCTTATCATTCCCCCAAACGGATAAGCTGTGTATGCACCTGTTGGCAATTTCCATGTATTGAGGTGGTGCCAAGAACAATGAAGAAAAGGACTTACTTGCTTACCTCCACTCTAAAACCTGATTTTTTAATTTTCATCTTTTCCTCTTCTAATAACATTTCTACCTTTAAGAGTCCTCTCTAAAATCACCTAGAGAGCCTTGATTACTTTCTAAATTCTTTTTGTTCTAGCTCCTTTTCCTTTCACCCAATATGGTTTTGATTGGGGTATAATTTTCCGGGTAAAATATCTTAAACTAGATATGGGTAAACAGCAGTGAAAGGGATGACACTGTATTTGTTAATCATGTTCATGTAGTCCCATTACTTTAAAATGAGAGAATGGATAAGCAGCTTGATCAATATGTCACACAAAATAGTGATGAGAAAGATTATCAAATACCTAAAACATGTCAAGAGAAATAATTACCTCTGTATTAACATATGCTATGTAATGATGTATGCATGGTGGTGTTGGTGAAGTTTGTTACTGACAAACAATAATTCATTAGTGAGTAAAAGGAGATGAATGTAAAAAAAAAAAATATTAATACCTCTATACTATATAATCCAACATGTACATTATAATCTAAATTCAGTGGCAATCAGTTAGTAAAAAAGCAATATCATTAATACACTTTATAACTTATATAACAGCTGTAAATACATATAGCAGGCAATGAACACTGCCAAGCAAGCCAAAGCATCCAGATATTACGTGAATGTTGGCTGAAAATCTTACATTCAGAGTATAAGACTTCTGTGAGTGTTGTGTGTAAATACTACAAGTGTGACAGTAAATGGGTTAGACTCACAAGTCAACAGCATGAGTATATCCTTGGGACCCTTCATACATGGCACAGCGCAGAACTTCAGGTGATAAGTAGCCCGGCGTACCACAAACTTCTGCACCAACACATCAACAATTGTAATTGGAACAATTATGAGAATACTCATAAAAACGACAGTAACATGATAATTAATGAAAAAAAATTACAATTCATTAACATTCACAAGACATATACAATAAACAGTCATGTTTCAGATCTATAAAAAACTATTAAACAAAAACTCTCTGGTGAACACTTAAAATAGATGATATCTTAAATAAAGACCATGCATCAAATTTTCATGCCCACATTTTATACTTTCACAAAATTATATGAGAAACTGAAAAGTATTTCCCAACCCAAAGTTTTTCTTTGGTGTACAGTGAGGGAAGGAAGAAGCAATGAAGATGCCTTGAGAACCAAAGAAATGTGAAAAACAGACATCATTTCAGACATACCTTTAGTGCAGTACATACAAGGCAAAGGCAATACTTTCCTAGATATCATATCACATGTAACTGCTAAAACTGAGAAGCTTTTGTTCTTGGAATTATCACATGAAAATAAGATTCACAAACATATCAAATGTAGGTAATATGTTAGTAAAATGGAAATGAAATATTAATCAGCCCCCCAAAAATTGATATATGATATACTTCTTCCTGTTACACTGCACGGCGTCTGAAGCAAAATCTTTAAATTCATCATTATGAAATGTTCTTTCACAAAACTCCATGCCTGATCTCCTTTAGCATAAATTCTAGCACTTAGTCCCTCCACCATATCTTCTATCTATCTATCTATACCTCTGACACTCTGGGAACTCCCATCAAGGGGGTGGCCAAGGGAAAAAGAGTCCATCATATCCTTGGTCTCTTTAATATCTAATTCAACCTCTTATATTCATATTGTACACTACAATATGCAATAGAATGTCCTAAGTCCATTCTTTACACATGCCTGAATCACCTTAATACAGAGTCCTCCACCTCATCAATAATGCCTTTCCCAGTTCCTACTAATTTATCTTCTAGCTTGATTCCATCTATTTTCCTTTCTTACACCTCTAAAACCCACTTTATTCTATGTTAAAAAATATTTTCTTTCAAAATGATTATATGGAATAGTCTCTTACACCATCATGATTATCAACATCAGTCTTTCCTTAACAAATAAGCCAATTTATTTATCTCATGACTCAACTATAGAACCTGTCCAATACACCCCACTCCTATCCATGTGATTTCAATGCCCCCATACTACATGGCTTAACACTCACACCAAAGATCCATGAGGTAAACTACCTGGAGCACATGATATGAACTCTCCTCTGCCCACTTACCATTTCCATTCAAACTTTCCATACGCCATCAACCAACAAAGCCATCATAAAAACATGCACATACACTAGGCAAAAATGATGTTGGCCAGCATTCACGCAACACCTTAAATCCAAACCCTAAAACTTCAAGTTTGATCATCTCTCATCCCCAGACCATACCATCTCATGCTTCATCAATAAAACCCAAGCCAACATAAACCACACACCCTAAGGCCATTGAGAGCATATTTCTCCTCTCAAATTACACACTTCATAAAGAAGAAATATGCAGACAAAACCATTTATCATCTACAGAGACTCTGAAACAAATCCAAACTCTAAATACCATCATCTACCTAAAGCAAACAGGGAACTGGCACTCATTCTTCAACATTATGAAAAGACAAAACTAGCAACAACCACTCTGGCAAATGATAAAGAGAATCCAGAACTCCCAAACCTCTCTCTCTCTCTATATCTAAACTATTCCAGCACAACTCAGCTCTCTCAATCTTACTGTATCTATCACCACAACTCACTCTTATACTGTCATTCAGTATGTGATCAACCTGCCAAACAGTGCATTTCATCCTCGCATTTCATTTCCAACACATCCACTTTCTTTCTTTCTTTTGCATTCAAGGCCCGAAACTCACATCAACTATTCCCTTTTAACCTAAAAACACAGAAACAGACATATATCATACATATCAAGGTAAATCCCACTGATATGAGAAATGACGATAGTTAGAATTCTTAATATATGATTGCTGTAAAAAGAAATTCACATTATATAAACTGAAAGTCCTCATCTCCAGGGTCTAAATGATATCATGCATGTTATCTATATTTATGAGAAAATAAAGCAGAGCAAATAAATAAGGCAACATAATGTCAAATTCAGGAAAGAAGCCCAAGTTAGACTAAATGATTGGGACTGACTAGTAGTTAAATCATGAGGGAGTAAAGACATTCATTTAAATCTGCATTCATGCTCTGTTTCATGCAGTAAAGAAGTATGACTTGTAAAAGGCCACATTCCATACAACAAATTTAGTTATGAAAATATTTTTAAAAGTCTTTTAATATACACATGCATTAGTACACATTCACCATATATTACTATACCTTCATCACTGTGGTCATGAGGAAAATCTTTTAGAATTTTATATTATTCATCAAATTAATGCTTCCCTACAAATATATCTGCTGAAAAGCTCCTTTTTTAATGTAAACTTTCCTGTCCCTGATGCTGTGTTCAAGTCAGTGGTAATGAATTAGTAACCTCCATGATTTCTGAAAATCTGGATTGGTTGCCCTTTACATGAAAAAATGGCTTTGAAGTCTGAGAAAGAAACATACAAGGGACAAGCAAACAAGATGTGCTTGCATATATATCCAAGTACTGAGATCCCATCATTACCACAAATGAAAGATCAGAAATAATTAGTACCCAAAATATAATGTAAATAATGCAAGTTACTTCTGTGTGTCTCATCGGTGAATGGAATCACTGTACTTATGCTCTTGCTGCCTAGCAAGAAAGAAACGGAACTTATCCATTCTAAGTGCTTTAAAACACAGAAGAAGCGACAACTGTGTCCTTATCTCATCATACTGATACAGAAAAGTCTCACAGACACAAAACATATCTTCTAAACCTGAAAGAATATTAAGGATACCAGACATAAATGAATAAAAAAAGTGTATATATCATAATTATACACCTCAAAACCCTCATTCAAGGGGCTCCTGCAGCTTCAAGGCTGCACTCCATACAGGAGAGGGCATATGATGGATTCTCTGGAGTAAAAAGATCTTCAATGTGACCATCCTCCTATTCGTCCACTGATGATGATACAGTCTAACCGAAGGTGACTTCTCACTTACTTGAAGGTGGAGCCCAGTAACACACATACACACACACACATAATATAGGTAGGTGACCAGTTATGTCGAAAGTTGACTTGGAGTCATCTAACCATGAGGTACTTAGGAAAGCTAAGAAATTCAAAGAATGTGGAATTCAGTGGAGTATTCATCAAAAGTGATAAATCAAGGGAAGAAAGGGAGAGAAGCAAAGAATACAGCCAGAAGGCAAAAAACAGGAGATGCCAAACAACATCCCCACCAGCACCAAAGATAGGGCAGGGGTGCTAGGAGATACTGTCACACAGAAAGTAATATTCATGAATGTTGATGTATTATTAGTTAAAAGACAGAGCTGGATTTCAAGGATACAATATGGGAAAGTGCATCTGGTACTGTTGGAGACATGAAAGAAAATCTTACAAAAAGAGATAAGATCTCACCTGTTCTGCCCAGGGTACATGACAGAAAAAAAGAAAAGAGATGGCAAAGGACATGGGGGAGATTGGCCCTCTTCATGAAATACAGCCAAAAGTTTCAAGAATTAGTGAAGGATGCCCATTTAAACAATACATATAGAGAAGAGCAGCTGTAGGGAAGAAATGCATAGTGGTGTAAATACTATATAATCCTTCCTAAAATTTCAAAGATATAGAACAACTACATAATGATAAAAATGAAGGAACAAGGATAGTACAAAAAGCTGTAAAACACACTTCTCAGAGATGTAAAGTACTAATAATAGGGTATTTCAATCATAAAGAGATAAACTGGGGGAACTGGAATTTTCATGGTGACAGGAAGTCATGGGGACACAAGTTTTTAGAGTGTATTCAAGAAACTTTTCCATTCCAATATGTCAGCATACATACAAGGATGAGAGGGACTGATACCCCATCACTGCTAGATTTTATCTTCACACACACTAAGATAGATGTTGATAACATATGATACACCAGCTAAGGTGAGACGAGACAAAGAGGAGATATAACTGGAAATTACACATAATTCACTGATTTCTATGGTAGCAGAGATTAGGAAATGAAGTTCAGTAACCAAGAACCAGGCTTAATGGTGAGAGGCTTTGTGAAGTTTACAATAGAACATACAACAGCCCCGACACCAGTAAGATGGAATGAGGGGGAAGTTTAAAAAAATACTGAGATATCTAGAAATGACATTAACGCACACAAGGCTCAGGGTGTGTGCATATAAACTAGATAAACCTCTTAAAATACTGTTCAAGATGTGACTGGAGAGAGGTAGAGTGCCATTGATTTGGAAAAGACAAACATCATTCCTATCTAATGATAAGAAAGGAGAATGGAAACAAGCACTGAACTACAGATCAGTCTCAACAATGACTGTGGTCAGTAAAGTTCAGGAAACGATAAAGCAAATGGTGTCAGGATCTGATGAAGAAATGGTCTCATGCTTCATCAACTTATTAGTCACCTTACTGGTCTTCCTAGGCTGAACAGACCCAGCTTTTCATGGAAGGGATGATGTGAAAATGAAGGGAATAAAGTGTCTGGATGGTGAACTCAGTCCTACCAATATGTCTTGAAATCTCACAACACAAGCCATCCCAGTCGGCAAAGCAGTACCTGTCCCCAGGAAGGTCAGTTAAAAGCCATGCATGGATGACCACTAAGCTCTCCCCAGGTGCCAAAGTTAGCATTTCAAGGAGGGATAGAGGGTAGGTGTACTAATTTGCAGTGATAGAAATAAGATGGCTGGAGGACCTTAATGGGGAAGAAATAATGTAACCATAGTGAGAGGTTTCAGAAGTATGAAAGAGATCAAGTGTGTTGGAAGAGTAGTCATGATGGTCAAGAATCTGCATTGGATGTATAAACATCTGTTCCAAATTGTTAAGGATGGTAAAAAGAAAAGGCCTTAACTCTACCAGAACCATCCAGGGCAGAGCTTAAACAATCCTTGCAGCATACATTAAATCCCCTGAAGAGAGGATTTCTGGATGTATACATGGATGGCAATGCTTCTTGGCAGGGAATAAATAGCCTAAGAAACTTTGGGAGGGGGGAGGAGGGGACATCAATGGAACATAACAGCAAAGTTATACTGTTTTCTCAAACCCCCTCATGCCCAACATATGACTACCTTATTGAAGGCATGGAACACTTTTTCCTCACTGGTCCTCTGCTCATCCCATAAAGATAAACACACAATATTATCACACTTCTTGACCTGTGGTCCCACCCAGTGGGTGTGTCAA
This sequence comes from Panulirus argus, assembly GCA_038088735.1. Lineage (NCBI taxonomy): Eukaryota > Metazoa > Arthropoda > Malacostraca > Decapoda > Palinuridae > Panulirus > Panulirus argus. The sequence continues at coordinate 9,137 of JAYMFT010149138.1, forward strand.
GCTTTCTTAGAGCTGTAGGAGTGTCAAAGAATGGATAAAGTTATACATGTAAACTACATTGCATAAATGTATAATAAGCTAGTGGAAACTGTCAACAGTGGTCATTTTTATATCAATGTGATTGAATAAGCTATCCATATAACTACAATCCTGTTAAGAATGCAATGAAAATCACTCACAACAAATGAATATTACATATATGGGTTTCTTGGATAACTCCTGTCAGACTGTAAACCTATACTGATGTTTGTCACTCCCTCAAAAATCTTGATGGATTACCATGTTTTCAGATTATTATCTATTACACCACAGGCATTGTGGAAAATGTATAAAAAAAAAAATCGAAGAATTAGGACAAACAAAATTTATGACGACATGAATATAACATCTCTAAAAGAGAAATTAATTCATTCATTAAAACAATTTCCCACTTTATGTTTTAGCTGATGACTTTTCAAGGTAAAAAATCTGAAAGATAAGCATTTGTTAAACAGCTACCTGCCTTACCTTATATACAATCTACTAAAAAGTATATTTCTGGAAAATCCAAAAACAATTTTACCAAAAGGAAACAGAGATCAACCACTGCCTGCTGCTACTTTGGATTCCCTATACTCACAAGTCAATTTGGTGAGCATATCCAGCAGCTTCTTCCATCATATTACATCGTAGCAACTCTGGCGCTAGGTAGCCCGGTGTTCCACACAGTTCTGCGTACCACAAGTACGTCTTACATTTTCCATTCAGTATTAGGTACACAAGAATATTACTCGCAAAAATATAGTGAACACTTAACAATGACAAATTTTTCTAATGATTTATAAATGATCAATCTTAACTTATTAATCTAAAATACAAAGACTTAAAAGTACACTGAATGAAAGAAACAAAAAGATAAGCATGCAATCACCAACTAACCTGAGAGAGAGAGAGAGAGAGAGAGAGAGAGAGAGAGAGAGAGAGAGAGAGAGAGAGAGAGCCTAATGAGACTTTCCTTAAAGCAGGGCTAGAGAACACTACTCATGAAAATTCATGTTACATTCATGCTCATTCTCCATAGCTCTCAATGAATTGATCTAGTAATGCCTTTAGCCACTCATTTAGTTTCCTTCTAAGTGTTTCAATGCTCATTCCACTCAAAATTCTAATCTCTGTGGGCAAAACATTGAAGAGTCTCTCCATCTTTCTAATTAGGCTCCAAATATTTTTTTGCTCAACACCTTTGGCACTAAAATATTCTTGTTCAACACCTTTGATTCTTAAATATTAATGTTCAACACCTTTTAGTTATTTCCCTAGGAAATATTTTTGTTCAACAACTTTCAGTTTTTCCCCAAAAATACTTGCAGATTCAGTGTCTGTGTCTTCCATGACATGAGACAACTAGTTCTAAAATAGTTTCTTTAAGGGCTTCCATCTGTTGCCATACACAAATTTCCATAAACTGTTTTATTCTTTCTAGACTGCATAATTGAGATTCACTTAATCTCTGATGATAGTTCAAGAGTGCTCCCAAATTCTATTCAGCTTAACAATTTCAGCAGAGAGAAAGTATCTACCTAGCTACTGCACAAACACCTACAATGAGATTTTGCTAATGGGTAGGTCTAAAGCATTGCAATAACCATACATTTTGCCTGATGAAAATTTTTTTATTTTTGTATTCCTTTGTATTCTGTCACTATGTTCATTCCAAATTTGTCAAAGCTAGGCTCATCTGGGACTGACTTTATCCATATTTATCTCAAATGCTAGGCTCATCTGGGACTGACTTTATCCATATTTATCGTTTCTTTTTTTTTTAAATGTTTCTGTTCCAAACATGTCCCCTTTTTCTCCAGACAATACAAGGAATATTCTTTCTATTTTTCTTGCAAGATTCTTGCAAATCTGTGTATAACTTTCTGGTACAGTGTATAACTTTCTGGTACATTCTTTGAAATTCTTACTGATTAATAACTCAAGTTTCTTCCTTGCTGGGAGGTTTTTAAGTTCATAATATTGTCCTTTACCCTACCAATTTCTCGCCAAGCATAGAATATTTTTATCATATATCTTTCTCTTTTTTCTAGACTGTAAAGTTAAGAATTCTTTCAAACTCTCATGACAGTACAGTACAGTACTACTCCTTCATGGGGCTCACTAGCCCCTTCAGTGAAGGGCCATGTTCCGGGACATAAACATCCCTGGGTTAACTAAAGCTGAGTTACAAGCTGTTAGCTGGCTAGGCCTGTCACAGCTGTGATGCTTTATAAGTTGATATTCATTTATCTACCAACAAGAAGATGGATGAACAACTAAGTGAGCAGGGTACAGTCTCACTAAACCAAGGAATGAACCTACGCCAGTGGAACAGCAGTCAGCAATGCTGGCTACAATATCACAGAGGTGCTTATATCTGTTTGTCCGTTTGTATGTTTAGAGACAATACAACACAGCAGTATTCAACTTTGCTTCTTATGTATACATCAAACATTTTCCTCAATAAATTTTTTTCTCTTTACAACACAGCAGTATTCAACTTTGCTTCTTATGTATACATCAAACATTTTCCTCAATAAATTTTTTTCTCTTTAAGTGAAAGTTTTCATTATTATAAACACTCATTACTTAGTTCAATAGTCCTATCTTCTCAATATGCTCTCTAATAGCACTGCACCACCCATAGGAGGCCATACATTTCCAGATAGTGTTAAAATCATATAGATGATACTGAGGATAAACATGCTCTCCAGGGGTTTTGTACCTTACTAGGAAAATATTTCTACTATAAGTCTACACATAATGATCACTGCTTACTCTTGTAGCCCATGCACTAGTTACTGTCATTCCCTTTTGTTGGTCTCTTGTTTACCCATACAACAGAGATTGACTCACATGGATCACTCACTTCTGGAAATGTTCTTCCATTATTTTCTTTGTATCCAATACTTTCTTTGCATGTGCATCTGCACCTATACTCTTCTCCCCTTTCCCACCCCAGTATTAAATGAAAGCTGATGTCGCAGAACTGTATAATTATCTGATCAGATTTCTCCATTACCTTCAGTATCTTTAACACTCATGTTAATAAATCTTTAACAGTCATTTAGCAACAAGGCAAGGCTAGCTTATAGCACTCACCACGAGAATGAATACTTACAAAAAATGAGCCACAATGTAAAGTGTCATGAAGCGCTATAAGTGAGAAGGATAGACTGCATGTTTGTGGATTGACAGTCCACAGCCCATGCATGGATGAGAAAGAGAGACAAGACAGTTACCTGAACCAAGTGAGTGACATTTGATAGAGAGAAAGAGTAACTACCTACCAAGGAGTACCTATTATAAAATTTTGCTATGATGGCAGGGGTGTGCACAATACTTATCATTTGTCTAGTTTGCAGAATAACACTTTCTCTCAACAGCCACTCCTCTATTCACTGCATGTCTTGTTCATTGTATAGTTGTTTAATTTGTTTATGGATGGGGTGGTTAGGGAGGTAAATGCAAGAGTGTTAGAGAGAGGGGCGAGTATGC
>JAYMFT010149149.1:0-12655 GCA_038088735.1 Panulirus argus
ACTGCCGCAACCAGGATTCGAACCTATGCGCTCGACCCTAGGCGGCCCGTGAATGCGTCACGGTCAGGAACGCTAAACACTACACCACTTCATCTAGCTTCCTTCTATTTCATCAGGCAAAAATCTGCTTGCTTCCTTCATGTTGATCAAAATTCTTGTCTAGCTTAGCTCTTTATAATAATAACCCTCTATGCTTTCGAATACAGTACAAGAGAGCAAGCATGAGCCCACAGTAACAAATGGGCTTCAACCAACTCTGATTAATGGGGTTTGGACTACAAATAACTTACGATACAAACATTAAACTTACCTTTAGAAGATTATTTGACAATATAAGAACCTCTAAGTTCTGTAAACATGATATATCATCTGGGACTTTGGTCAGATGATTTGTACCTAAGTTGAGTTCCACCATGTTCATCCAGGACCCAATATCTGCAAGAGAAGATAAATAAAAACATCTACATATGTACAAAGAAATGTTTAAAGAAGATTCTTTCTTCTCAGTTGAAGGAAACACGTCATCAATATATGAATGCATACTCAAAAAGGAATACATCAGCCTACCCTAATTATCTCTGGAAGCACTACCATGTAAAAAATAATGCAATAAAAAGAAAGAATTCGAACAGCACAGTCACTTCTTACTCGGTGATCAGTTGCATTATGAAAATTAACTAAATTTGCATCCATGAGTAAAATCCCTCGTGGTACTTTTATCTCATTAGTATATTATACTTCTTTACAAATTCATACTTTGTCCTAAAAGGTACAGTATTCAAATCTATCTCATGCTATTATCTTTAGTCCAATGAATTCACTGGCTATTCTAAACATCATGTGATCCTCAGTGCAGCAATTTTCAATAAATGAAAAAATAATTCTTAGTATTTACCATTTTCTTTTTCTGATTTTTTTATTCCTGATTGTCATTTCCCGCGTTAGCGAGGTAGCGCCAGGAAACAAACGAAGAATGACACATCCACATATATATACATATACACACAAACATGTACATATACAATATATATACATACACACATGAACACATACATACACATACATATGTACACTTGTACAAATTCATACTTGCTCGCTTTCATCCAAAGATATATATAGTTTAAATTAACAAAGTAACACATTACTTATATATGTGGTGGGCTTGTCAAATGATTAAATATTTAGGCTGCAATGCTGCCAGGTGTATAATGCATCCCTTCCAACAATGTAATATAGACACATCTCTAAGCAATCATGTTAGAATTTCCAAATATATGTGTTCCATTTTCTCATGTTGGCAGTTTCCTGTGTTTGCAAAGCAGTGCCAAGAACAGACTAAGAAATGGACTCATTCACTCACAGCTGTCACGTATAATGCATCTAAACCAGTGACCTATCTACAACCAAGCCCCACACACCTTTCTGTGGTTTCCAACTGTTTAGTATGTCATGATTCAGCCTAATGACAGCATGTCATTCCCTGTATGTGACATCGCTCCAATTTGCTTCATTCTCTGCATGCCTCATGCCCTCCTCCATGTTTGAGCCCCAAACATTCAAGGCATCTTTCACTCCATCCTTTCATCCCCTTTTTGGTGGTGCCTTTTGTTCTGTTCCCTCCACTTCTGACATGTATATCCCTTAGTCATCCTCTCCAACTGTCCAAGCCATTTCAATATGTCCTCTTCAGCTCTCTCATACACATTCCTCTTACTACCACACCTCTTTCTTACCTTATCATTTCTTATTCGATCAACCCTCTTCACACCACATACTGACCTCAAACATTTCATTTCCAACAATTCCACCCTCTTCTTTACATTTCTGTCTAGAGGCCCAAACCTAGCATCCATACACTATTGACAGGACAAGTATATCAAATATACCCATTATTGCCCTTAAAAACTGTCACATCTATTTCCACACATTCCTCAATGTGCCCAGGCCTTTACTCCCTCATCCATCATATGGCTTATTTCAGCTCCCAAAGTTCCATTCATTGCACTATCCACTCATAGGTATCTAAAACACTTCATTTCCACTAAGTTCTCTACATTCACAATTACACTCCAAAAAACCTGCCTTCCTTCTCTGCTAAACTTAATAATCTGCTTTAATTCATATTTACTCTCAACTTTCTCCTTTCACAGTCTCCCAGACTCAGACACCAGCTTCTGTAGCTTCTCACTAAAATCTGCCATCAGGAAATACCTGATTCAACTCTCATGCCCCATGCACATCAATCATTCACCAGTATTCAATGCACACCGTAAAATATTCATCAGTCTTCCATGGACATCAACAAATATTCATCAGTCTCACATACAAATCAATTCATCATTCCTTCATGCATATCATCAAGTACTTATTAGTCCTTCATTCACATTACCCCATTCATCAGGCATCCATGTCCACCATCATGCACTCATCAGTCTCCTATGCACACCAGGAAGAATGAAAATAATCCAAAACTCCTTTCCATGTTACTTTCTAATTCACCTAACACAACATACACTTCTTTTTGCCAAGAGCACTCACTATAACTTGCATTACTGCAAATATCTGAAAGACAAAGTGAAATCATCATGCTCCTACATACCAAGAGGGAGTGAGGTGAGCACATTATAATTCATGTTGAGCTTGGTGAGGTACTTGGCTCTGGAGAAGATGCCATATGGTATCTTGTCCACAAGATTGTGCTCCAGGTTGATGGCATGAACGTTGGTGAACTGGGATGGTCCTCCAACAGGGTAAGAGTTAAAGGCATTTCGTGATAGCGTGAGGGACGAAAGATTAGAGAGAGAACTAAGCAAGCCTTCCGGAAGCTGGGAAATTTGGTTACCCTCAACATTAAATTCATCCAGATTAATACACCTGCTTAGTGATCGTGGAACAGCAGTCAAACGGTTATACCTGGAAAACAATACAATTGAACATTATTGTAATGATATATGTAACAAACAAATTCACAAATAAATCTAACTAACTGGCAGGAGGTAGGCAGCTACTGACCATGCAAGTCCTATTGCCTGGGAAATGGAATGCTTTGTGATGGCAGTGCTGTGAACTAGCAGTCTGGTGGCTGTCAAGTTCCCCTCCCTGGTCAAGGTTCCTGTCCTTTCTTTCTGCCTCATCCACATGAAGGTTGCTGCAACTCTATCCACAATAATACACTCTCTCCATCTTACTTATAGCAAATATCTTCATATCTTTTTTTTTTATAGTCTCTAAATTTTCTTTCTTGTAACTTCAAATACACAAAGGTGAAACAAATTAAAGTCCCTCCAGTGCTACACTGGAATGGCACCACTGGTCATGGAGGGCTGAAGTGCTCTCTGGGTCCCACTGGAACCCATTCCACTTTAACCAACTGCTCCTATACCTAGCTCTTTCTCTGCAATGCTCACAGAACAAGGAGAAGTGGGAGACCAAACTGGAGGTGGAAGGATGGAGTGAAAGGAATTTTGAGCAGTCGGGCCTGAACATGCAGGAAGGTGAAAGGCGTGCAAGGAACAGAGTGAAAGGAAACGATGTGGTGAAAGGAAACGATGTGGTATACTGGGGTTGACGTGCTGTCAATGGACTAAACCAGGGCATGTGAGGTGTCTGGGGTAAACCATGGAAAGGTCTCTGGGGCCTGGATGTGGATAGAGAGCTGTGGTTTCAGTGCATTACACATGACAGAGGGACTCTGAGTGTGAGTGAATGTGGTCGTTTCGTCTGTCTCCTGGCGCTAACTCGTCGGCACAGGGGGTAGCGATGCTATTTCCTGTGGGGCAGGGTGGCACCAATTATACCCTCAACTGCCACATTACTCACTTTCGCATTCAAATCATCCATCACTAATACCTGGTCCTGTGCACCAAAACTGCTGACATACTTACTCAGCTGCTCCCAAAACTCTTGCCTCTCAAGATCTTTCTTTTCATGACCAGGCACATAAGCACTAATGACCACTCATCTCTCACCATCCACTTTCAGTTTTACCCACATTAATCTGGAATTTACTTCCTTACACTATCACACACTCCCACAATTCCTACTTCAAGAGAAATGGTACTCCTTCCTTAGCTCTTGTCCTCTCAGCAACCCCTGACTTCACACCCAAGACATTTCCAAACCATTCTTCCCCTTCTCCCTTGAGCTTCGTTTCACTCAAGAGCCTGATCATCCAGGTTCCTTTCCTCAAACATACTACCTATCTCTCCTTTCTTCTCATCTTGGTTACATCCACATACATTCAGACACCCCAGTCTGAGCCTTCAAGGAGGATGAGCACTTCCCACCTGACTCCTTCTGTTTCCCCTTTTAGAAATTGAAATACAAGAAGGTAAGGTTTCCAGCCCACCACTCCCGCCCCCTTTAGTCGCCTTCTACGACACGCAGGGAATACGTGGGAAGCATTCTTTCTCCCCTATCCCCAATAAAAAATCCAGCGATCGTTATTCCGGTTCCATCAGTTTTCCAGCATGAATCTCTGTGGTCTGTATGTGCATGGTGAGCACAGTTTAAAAATTCCCAGGTTTCAAAGCTTTGAAGGATACTGTTGTTCCAGTTAGTGATGAAGATGATGATCCTGACAATCCTCCTGCTACCTGTACTTAACTTTTTCTTCTGTGAACAGTACTAATTGAAAATTCTTCAGAACTATTTTGTAAGTCCACCATGTTACCAGTAGAGTACTGTATCATTTTACCACACCCAAACAATTCTATTTAGCTGTTCAACATTAAAAGTTTATTTGCTTTTCATTTAGTGTTTACTTTTCTTTCTTTAAAGTACTGTATTCATTTTCTGTTACAATATATACAACATATACAGAGTCAGGAGGCCATCAATCAATTTTCCGGAAAAATCGAAATTTCAACAGCCATGAGGTACTAAGTCATTCAATTTTGCATTCCACCACATAGTGACAACCAAAGAGTAATGGAGTGCATATATTTTGAAACTTAATGATAAATATTTCAACCTATTGTCAAACAAATTATCATTATGAAAACCTAAGCACAAGAATGATATTCTGCATTACTCAAGTTTCCAATGTGACAACAATGTTAAAACAAACACTATGAATTAAACTTACTCATCAAATACAACAACATCCATCCTGTTTGTATATGATCTTGCAAGTCTCAAAGCTAAGTCATTGGCTTCAGATCTGTTAAAAAAATAAGATAAGCATGAACATTTCCTGACAATAATCAATTTCACTTTGGGCTTGCAAAGTGTTATTTCAAGTGACAACTCTTTTTCCTTTACAAAGAAACTAAGAGAACAAATGCAATAATTCTTCAAAATGAAGAAAGGGACAATTATGACTTTTGTGAGGTGCAGGTAGAATGTAAAAAAAAATATGCAGTCCTGGGAATCAAACAATGTATGGATTTTGGGATCTTATACATGTACTGTATGGACCACAGATTGAGATCTGAACATATCATAACTGTAACAGTGTTTTGCTTACCTAATGGTGGTTCTAAATGTTATGTGTTTGTAATGCAGGTAAATATACACTGAATGAAACTTTTGATAATATTCACAAAAAGTATCTACAGGAAGCTCATGTTTTAAGTTTGCAGTGTACCTGAATGAGATAAAGCAATGATTTTTGGAGTTTAAGGTTTTAGAAATATGGATTTTCAATATTCCAACTGTACCAGTAGATGAGACTTTGCATTATCTTTGAAATGAATGCCATCACATTCTTAAATAATCTTATATCATAATCTGACTCACCAGAATGAGAGACAACATGTACATGTGAGGTAAAATAACTATTTTCATTAGTCTCCAAAACTGACTGCTATCCTATATCCAATCAGTGATATTACTGATAAATGAGTCTCTTTCTCAGTCTGCTGCAACCTTATATTGTTCTTGAGGTAAAAGTTTAGGTATTAATGCAGTCTTATCCACACACCACATTCACATCCAAACACATAAGAATGCTCAACACATGAAACCCTTTTGCACACACTTTCATAATCCCTTCCCCGTCAATAATATTTTCAGTCTTTTCTAAAATTGTTTCTAGTACTCTCAATCTCATTAACTCTTTTTTTAAAAAAAAATCACAGCATTTCACTGCAACATTATATTGTTCTTGAGGTAAAAGTTTAGGTATTTATGCAGTCTTATCCACACACCACATTCACATCCAAATACATAAGAATGTTCAACACATGAAACCTTTTTGTACACACTCATAATCCCTTATCCCTCAATAATATTTTCAGTCTTTTCTAAATTTGTTCCTAGTACCCTCAACCTCATTAACTCTTTTCTAAAAAAAATCATAGCATTTCACAGCTTACTCAGTTAATACCATACACCATCTCAACATGAAATTAGCTGTACATGCATCCATCAGCCATTTCTCTTCAAATTTCATGTTTCACTAGTACACGATATTCTTAGCTGTACTACTTCCAGCACCCCCCCCTTATATCCTGACACTTTTACAAAACATTACTCTTTTCAGTACATCAATAACCTGCATGCCCTTCAACACTATGATTTAATGGAGATAAGCTTTTCAACTTATGCCTGGGTTCTGCATGGCAGAAGCTTTTCAGACCTTATAAAAAGTATCCATAAAGATGTTTGGATAAAGAGCACTGCTGATGATCCAAGAGTGACTGCATCTAAGTGAAGTTCCAATATATCTTATTCCATTTATCTTTTAGTTATCTTAAAAAAGCTATCAGAAATACTCTCAATTCTGAACTCTCTCCACTCAATTTTGCAATAAAAATTGCATTTATCAAAAAACAACGCTTTAACTTGTGCTAGATAGACTTTCTGTTTTTGTTTACATACTGAACTCATTCATATCTTATACTGCTCTCATGGATAAGGTTATGGGTGAAATAAAAGTATAAGAGGTTTTAAGGTCAGAATGACATGAATTCTGGTCTTTCCTTCAGTAGATACACTGCAGAATTCTTCACTTATTTGCCTTTATTCTGACACTAATAAGATGTCTTCCTTCATGAGGCAACTCTTTAATCATTTCAAAAATGGGTTCTGCTTTATAATTTTTTCTAGTCATGCCCAACCATGATGTGGGTGACCAAGACTGATATAAATTTCCGTGATTTTGAGTCTGAAGGTATAGTAGCTATAGAACTGCTGCAAAATATGAATCTTGGGCCCTGAATGCAAAAGAATGTAAGAGGATAGACATGTTGGAAATGATATAACTGAGGACAATATATGGTGTGAGGTGGGTTTATCATATAAGGCAGTGGTATTCACTGCATGGTTTGCGATCTCTCAGTCTGCAGCTCTCGGAAAATAATAATAATAATAATAATAATAATAATAATAATAATAATAATAGAAATTTTTATGTAAAAAACATATTTTCATAAGGTGATATGAAAGAAAAAGTCAGTCAGAGAATGGTTTGGATATGCCTTAGGAGTAAAGTCAGTGGTTGGTGAGAGGACAAGACCTAAGGAAGGAGTAGCACTACTCCTGAAGCAGTTGTGGGAGTGTGTGATGGAGTGTAAGGAAGTAAATTCTAGATTGATGTGGGCAAAACTGAAAGTGAACTGCAAGAGATGGGTGATTATTGGTGCATATGCACCTGGTTATAAGAAGAAAGATCTTGAGAAGTAAGTGTTTTGGGAGCAGCTGAGAAAGTGTGTCAGTAGTTTTGGTGCACAAGACCAGGTATTAGTGATGGGTGATATGAATGTGAAGGTGAGTAATGTGGCAGTCGAGGGTATAACTGGTGCACATGGGGTATTCATTGTTGTGAATGGAAATGGTCAAGAGCTCATGGATTTGTGTGCTGAAAAAAGACTGGAGATTGGGAATACCTGGACTAAAAAAAAGTTATACACAAGTATACATATGTGAGTAAATGCAGCTTTCTCAGTGAATGGATTTTACTGTAGTGGCTCCCTTTCAAAAATCAGTGAATAACACTGATGTAAAGAATGATTACGTAAAAGTAAGGTGTGGTAATAAGTGCAGTCCGAAAGCAAGAGCTGACCAAATTGTTTTTTTTAAGACTCCAGTCACTGACAAAAGCCCACACCAAGGTCAAGCCTTAAAAGAGATAGAGAAAATTAAGAAACGGAAAAAGAAAAGACAAGGGAAAATATTTACGAATTTATGAGAATGTGAAAGACCTGTCTTTTGAAATGTGCCAGGTCATAGTTATTGGGAAAGATATGACAAGATAGAGAGTTCCAAAGCTTTGACATGTACGGGATGAAGCAGTTATCAAAACAGCACACTCTTGAGATGCTGGTGGCCATACAATAATCATGTGATGCAGCAGTTTGCTGAGTACTGTGTGGTCTAGCTGGTAGTGGGGTACACAAGCAGCCAGCTCTCAGAAGCAAAAACCAAAGTCATACCTATAGAAGAGGGAAAGTGAACCAACATTGCAGCATAGGGCAAGGGAGTCAAGTTTGGAAGTTAGCCTGGGACAGTTAATAAGTCAGACTGCTTTCGACTCAACTCTGTCAAGTAAGGATATAAAGCTAGAACCACCCTAAATGGAGAGCAGTACTCCATACAAGGACAAATCAATTCCATGCATAAACAAAGCAACTGTTCAGAAGAGAAGTTATGACAGCTAAACAGAACACCCAGTTACTTAAGGGGCAGACTTAGCTTTTCCCATAATGTGGGGTTTCCAAGAAAGAGTGGATGTGACGGTAATACTAAGTAGGTTCATTGAGTCAAGAGGTGGAATTACAGAACCGTCAAAAGAGAGATGAGAGTTGTGAGGAGTTTTTGATAGAGAGATGGGTAGAAACTGGGTCTTGGAAGCATTAAACTTAAGTAGATTTTGTGTACCCCAAGTCTGAGTTTACTGAGGAAGCTATGTCAAGACGAGATGCAGATCGAGTGAGAGAAAAGGGAGCAGAATTGAAGGACGTGGACGAATGCAGTGCTGAGTCGTCAACATATAAGTGTATTGGATTAATTGTGGAGGAGAGGAAATCATTGTAAAAAAGGAGAAAAAGTGTAGGAGACACGACAGAACCTTGAGGAACACCGCAGCTGATGGAGAAAAGGGGGGATGCTGATCCATCAACAACTAGAAAGATAGACTGGCCAGAAAGGAAGCTAGATATGAAGGAGCAACGTGAGGGAGGGAAGCCAAAAGAGGAGAGCTTAGACATGAGACCCCAATGCAACAACCTGTCAAAAGCCTTAGATATTTCAAGGGCAACTGCATATGACACCCCAAAATCTTTCAGGGATGATGACCAGACATTAGTAAGATAGAAGAGAGTATCACCAAAGGATCTCACCTTATGGAAGCCATACTGGTGATCAGAGACAAGACTGTGATTTTTGAAGTGTTTCAGGATATGGTAGATGAAGAGGGATTTAAAGACTCTGGAAATGGTAGATGTTAAAGCAACAGGACGATAGTTAGAGGGGTCAGAACAGTCACCCTTCTTAGGAATGGGATGTATCAAAGCAAGATTACTGCAGAAACCTTACTGACTCCATGCTGCAATGCATACGAGCTGTTTGAAGGCACGTGGTGGCAACAAAAAGAAAAGGTTGCCAATCAAAAATCCGGCAATCTTTATTCTGGTTCCATTAGTTTTCTGGCATGAATCTTGGTGTGGTCTGCACCTGCAAGATTAGCACAGTTTAAAAATTCCTGGGCTTCAAAGCTTTGAAGGATGCTGTAGTTCCAGAGAGTGATGAAGATGATGATCCTGACAACCCAACTGCTACCTGTATTCAACTTTTTCTAATATGAACAGTACTAATTGAAAATTCCTCAGAACTGTGCTGTATGTCCAGCATGTTACCAGTAGAGTACTGTATCATCTTAATGCATCCAAACCATTCATTTTAGTTGTTCAACATTAAAAGTTCATTTGATTTTCATTTAGTGTATATTTTCTTTCTCTAAAGTACTGTAGTCATTTTCTGTCACAATAAATACAACATATATAGAGTCAGAAGGCAATCAATCAATTTTCCAGAAAAATAAAAAATCCAGCAGCCACAAGGTCCCAAGGTTGCCGGATTTTTGATTGGCAACCTGTTCTAAATTAAAGAAAATGAAAGATTTTCTTTTTTCGTACCCATTCTTAAGACTTTACACAGGTACTATATATGGAGCTGTGGTTTCGGTGCATTACACATGACAGCTAAAGACCAAGTGTGAGCAGATGTGGCTTTTTGTCAGTTTCCTGGTGCTACCTTGCTGACAGGGGGTAACAATACTGTTTCCTGGGGTGTAGGGTGGCGCCAGGAATGGATGATGGCGAGTAAGTATGAATATGTACATGTGTATATGTTGATATGTATATGTATGTATGTGTATGTGCATGTATGTATATATGTGTGCATATGAGAGGATGGGTCTTTCTTTGTCTGTTTCCTGTTGCTACCTCACTGACGCGGGAAATGGCGATCAAGTTTAATAATAATAATAATGATAATAATAATAGTCATTATTATTATTATACTTGATCACTGTTTCCTACGTCAGCAAGGTAGCTCCAGGAAACAGATGAAGAAAGACCCACCCCCTCAAACTCACACATATATACATACACGCACATATATGCATAATACATACACATACATATAAACATATACATATATATATACATGCAAATACATACACATGCAAATACACATGTACATAATCATCTTCGCTCACCTCCACTATTCCTAGCGCCATCCTGCCCCAAAGGAAACAGCATCACCACCCCCTGCATCAGCGAACTAGCGCCAGGAAACAGACGAAAAAAAAGACCATGTTTGCTTACACTCAGTCTCTAGCTGTAAGGCGTAATGCACTGAAACTGCAGCTCCCTATCCACATCCAAGCCCCACAAACCTTTCCATGGTTTACCCCAGACATTTCACATGCCCTAGTCCAGTCCATTGACAGTATGTTGACCCAAGTACATCACATCGTTCCATTTCACTCTATTCTGTGACCACCTTCCATCCTCTTGTACGTTCAGGCCCCGATCATTCAAAATCTTTTTCACTCCATCCTTCCACCTCCAATTTCGTCTCCAGCTTCTTATTCCATTCACCTCTGACACATATATCCTCTTTGTCAACCTTTCCTCAATCATTCATTCCTATGTCCAAACCATTTCAATACACCCTCTTCTGCTCTCTCAACCACACTCTTTTCATTACCACACATCTCTCTTACCCTTACAATATTTACTCAATCAAACAATCTCACACCACATATTGTCCTTAAACATTTCATTTCCAACACATCCACCCTTCTACGTAAAACTCTATCTATAGCCCATGCCTTGCAACCACATAATATTGTTGGAATGACTATTCCTTCAAACATACCCATCTTTGCTCTCCACGATAACGTTCTCTCTTTCCACAAATTCTTCATCGCTCCCAGAGCCTTCGACACATTCCCTACCCTATGACTCACTTCTTCTTCCAAGGTTTCATTTGCTGCCAAGCCCACTCCCAGATATCTAAAACACTTCACTTCCTCCAATTTCTCTCCATTCAAACTTTTACATCTCAACTAAATTGTCCCTCAACCCTGCTGAACATAATAACGTTGCTCTTATTCACATCTACTCTCAACTTTCTCCTTTCATACACTTTTTGAAACTCAAGTCACCAACTTCTGCAGTTTGTCACTCAAATCAGCCACCAGTGTTGTATCATCGGCAAACAACTGACTCACTTCACAGGCCCTTTCATCCCTAACAGACTGTATACTTGCCCCTCTCTCCAGAACTCTTGTATTTACCTCTCTAACCACCCCATCCATAAACAAATTAAACACTGCTTCTAACAGCTTACCTCCCACACCATATATTCTTAAGACCTTTCACAAAACATCTCTATCAACCCTAGTGGGCCTTCCCTAAATCCATATGTGCCATATACAAGCCATCTGTTTTTCTAAGTATTTCTCACATACATTCTTCAAAGCAAACACCTGACCCACACATCCTCTACCACTTCTAAAACCACACTGCTCCTCCCCAATCTGATGCTCTGTACATGCCTTCACACTCTTAATCAATACCCTTCCATACAATTTTCCAGGAATACTCTACAAACTTATACCTCTATAGTTTGAACACTCACCTTTATCCTCTTTGCTTTTTTACATTGGCACTTTACATGCATTCTGCCAATCCTCAGGCACTTCACCATGACCTGTACATGCATTAGATATTTTTACCAACCAATCAACAACAACAGTCACCCCCTTTCTTAATAAATTCAACTGCAGTACCATTCAATCCTACCACCTTGCTGGATTTCATCTTCCACAAGGCTTTCACCACATCCTTTCTCTCCACCAAACCACTCTCCCTGACTCTCTTACTTTGCACACAACCTCGACCAATACAGCCTACATCTGCGACTCTATCATCAAACACATTCAACAATCCTTCAAAATACTCCACTACTTGTTATCACTTCATCCCTTGCCCCTTTCACCAATGTTCCCATTTGTTCTCTTGTCTTATGCACATTATTTACCTCCTTCCACAACATCTTTTTATCCTCCCTAAAGTTTAACGATATTCTCACACCCCAACTCTCATTTGCCCTCTTTTTCAACCTTAGCACCTTCCTCTTGACCTCCTGCCGTTTTCTCTTATACATCTCCCAGTCATTTGCACTCCTTCCTTGTAAGTATCGT
>JAYMFT010149160.1:0-12655 GCA_038088735.1 Panulirus argus
ACACACACACACACACACACATATATATATATATATATATATATATATATATATATATATATATATATATATAAGATCACAGCTAGACCATGTCACGAGGAACATCATGGTTTCTGCTCGGATACTCTTCCCAAGATTTGTTTGACTGATGTGGATTTTTGTTTTTAAAAAAATCTACAACACACATACGTTCTACGCTGATTTTATGTGTGTGTGTGTGTGTGTGTGTCTGTGCTGAAAACTCGCTCCCTTGCGTACGTACTGTACGACTTTCGCAATGGCTTCTTGAACGAATGCTCTCTCATCTTCCACAGTCGGGATGGGCGATTACTATACATATCCTATGGAACGGGGTTTCAGGGTACGCCTGTGTCATAACATATACACCAGGTCACCCACTCTCTCGCGTTCTATGGATAAAGAAGAAGTACCATCTGGCAGCGGATAGTGATGAGTTGGTATCCATCTTTTTTCTATGTTAGCTGAGACGGCACGAGGCAGCTAGGAAACCCATTTTATCCACCAACCAACCCATAGGGATGGATGAACAGCTGGATTGACTGTGGACCGATGTCGCGACCAGCATTTCGAACCTACTCTTCGCCTCAGAGGTGATAAGAAAACATTGTAGATGCTGTGTGTATGCGAAGGGAGACGATCTGAAATGTGACGCCGCGAACACTTATTGCTCTTTAGTGACTTGACAGCGAGGCAGCGAGGCCCCTCGTCGTGCGGCAGTAGGATAAAACGGAACCTCAAGAACGCGTAAGTACGGAAGTGGCGACAGTCCGAGGGGGAAGAGTGGACGCGAAGGTGAGTTGGCGGGTGGAAAAACCGAGAGCTGAATTTTCCCCAAGGTCTAAGGTGGATTAAGATGCAGCGCCTCCTCCTCCTCCTCCTCCTCCTCCTCCCTTAACTGTGGGAAACGGTGGTGCATGAGGAAGCCATCATCCCGTCTGTGTAGAGTGTGGTGGACAGGTCGAGGGAGGGATGACAGATAATGACAAACATGGGAAGAATAAGAAAAAAGATATACATGAATTTTAAAGATATATATCATTTTTTCCTAGTAAGTTCAGAGACTTGAGTCTTCCGTTTGTTGATTCTACGAGGGTTGCCTTTCATCTCCCCACGTCCAAAAAAGGGACAAAAATTGTTGGTGCTACGAGAGGCTACAATTACTGTGTTGTGAAAGACGATAAAAGGACACTCGCTTAAAACTAACTTTCCTCCTTGTGAAAATAATTGTTAGTGGTCGCGTTCTCGTTGCACTGAATGGTAACACGAGGTTTATGCCCCTGGAGTGCAACAGTGGTTGCGAGGTTAAGAAGCGTGTGAAGAAATTACATTCAGGCAAGTCTGTAACGTGCAGTGGTCGAAAGCCTTTTAATACAAGAGGAGAGAAGAGACAGTTGTGGAGACTTGTCTTATGGCTCGTGGTGATTGGCAAACGCAATTCGTGTGTTGAAGAGAGTATGGTCAAGAATACGTCCCAGAAACATAAAGCTTTAACCTGTAAATGGAATTGTTTAATACAAATGGCAAAGTTACGATTGAAAAAAAAGAAAAAGAAAAAGGGGAAGGCCACGTGAAGGATATTTGGCGAGAAGAGCCTAAAGATGAAGTTTATAAAATTTTTCTTTTTTTCCAAGTATCCAGAACCAATAGAGACTAAGGAAAATCATCATCGAGCACAGAGTCGTAGTTTTGAACAGAAAGATGAACGAGAGATCTGCGACAGAACCACCAGGGTGAGGCCAACAGACCAAACTGTTGGAAGGGAAGCGTCTGTCCGCTGATGATGCAGGATGCAAGACCCCGGGGCTGCAATGAAATAACTACAGCGTGTTGATCTGAGACATTACATCATCGAGAGCATTCCAAGGTTGGATATCATCGTTTTATATCATATAATTCCTAATTTTCTCTCTCACCAGTTGGCGCTGTCGGTGTTCCCATTGGTCAGCAAGCTGGCGGTACAGTGCTCTAGACATGGTTCGTTAAACAGTCTGGAAGTAATCATCACTCGTTTGTAGGTATTTTCTTAAGTCTTTCTTTTCTCGCGAGTGTACACAGGAAGCCGTTGGCGTAGGAGCTGTTGACGTCTGTCTCTTTGATCATGCGACGAGCATTTTCAGGTGAGAACTGAACAGGTTTTCAAGGCGAGAGAAGGAGAAGAAGAGGCAAACATAGCAGTGCTGGGAAAGCGAGGCTGGCGGAAACCACTCCAGCACTTTGCCAAATATCTGGTTTCTAATTGGTTGTTGAAAGAGATGCAGCGTACTGATGCTTTCCGGTGTTTTGTAGGTTAAATTGAAGGTAGCGTGTCTGAATAAGAAACAGAAAAGGAGAGAGATTCTGTAAAGACGCTTTTAGTCTCTCCCTCATACTCTTGTGCATTTTCAGTCAGTCCAACACCTGTTATCACGTAAGGTTCGTCACGTGGCTGTGTGTGTTTTTTATGAGGAGCTTCGGTGCAAAGCGTACTCAACTTTCACCTTCTTGTCATGTGAATTCATGAGATATGTCGAACCTCTTGGAGGGGATTCTTCCAGGTTCCGGTTGTGGTTTGCTGGCTAAAAGGGAAAGTTTTCTTTTTCATTTTAAATTTTCATTTTCTTGTGGCAGGTTACCAGTCTGGCTGGGTTGGTCGGTTGGGTGGGGGTGCACACCTGGGACTGTTTGGACTGTTTGGACATGGTGATTGGCATACGAGGTGGTCCTTCGTCTGTGTCATAAGCTGAGGTAACGTCTGGTCGTAAGGGAATCACGTACGTTGTGTCTGTGGGGTTGTCTGCAGTCCTGATGTCGTCAAGGAAGAAGTCGAGTCTGTTTGTTTTACTTCTGTTTTTTCAAAATAATCTGTTTTTTTTTTTTTTTTGGTGAGGATCAGTTTCCGACGTCGGATTTCCTCGTAAAAATCAGTTCCAGCTGAAAGATCTGTCTTATATGTTCCGTGGTGGAAGGCTTTGATGGCTCCAGTCTCTTGTATGTATATCTTGAGGACACATTTCCCAGCGGCATTAAGACAGCGTCCAGCATCAGCGAGGCATTTTTTGCAGATGTGAATTATTGCCTTCAACGAAAACGTCTATGGAAGGAATACGGTTTTTGCGGCTTTGAATAAGAAAATTTCAAGACACAGTCTCCATAACCTCCTCGAGACGGATAGAGATGGTCTTCGCCACTGACCACTACACAGGCGGGCGGGCGTCGGCCACGTAACGGCAACGTATGTAGTCGGCTAAGGTCTGAGGGAAGAAGAATCTTGAAAGAACGCGTCATCGTGTCCCGAGACGGCATATACGTCAAGCTGTCGGAAGTCGTTCCTGCGTGGGGGCAGGCAATCCAGCGCAAAACCTTCACGTGCTCGGAGGAGCGAGGGAATCCATCCATCGCCAGCGTGCCGGACACGGCGCTTTGGGTAGTGCAGGCACGAAGGAACTTCTCCATAATGGTGCGGGAAATGCTGGTCCGCTTACAGCTCCGGGTGACTGTGGACAGAGTCGCAGACAATTTTAGCTCGTAATTTATTCTAAGTGAATCGGGAGAGACCTGTGGTGGTGTGGTTCGTGAGAGACTTCTTCCTTCTGCTGGTGGTGGTGGTGGTCGTCGTCCGGTAGCGTGTGTGTGTGTGTGTGTGTGTGTGGTGGTCGCTACGGGACTGAACTCCCGCTGCTCCTCCAGCCCTGACTGGAAATCTTAAAAAAAAATTGAACAATTCTTGTATCTTCCTCGTCTCAGAAATTAAAGTAATGCTTCTCGTATTTCTCAAAGGGAACGTCTAAGAGACCTGGACGAATGACTAATGTGATACTAAAAGAAACTCTAGTCTTACACGCTGTGTGCTCGGCATAACACCGTGTTAGTTCACCCTCGCGCCGTGATAACCATTTATAGAGGGAGAAGATTATACAAGATCACTCACTCTCTCTCTCCTCACCCGCAGCGGTTCCCGCGCCAAGATTACTTAAGCGTCCGTCACGCAGTCTCGCCAAGCAGAGGCGCACTTGCACCTCGAGCGGCGACACGCCACCCGCGTCAGGCTCAGAGGCAAAAGCTACAACGCGCTTCTCAGCACAAGAGCATACCGAGAGAACTGTAGCCCAGCGTCCGTCTCCCTCGTTACTGTAAAGCGCGTAACAGGAGAGCAGGCTGAGGAGAATATGGGACAATATAGTCATGTGTCCTGATATCAGAACGATTAGATTTGACTTTATATTACGTTGCCTGGTCATAAGGCGTCATGAGCCGCGATCAGCCGACTTAAAAGCTAAATGTTGCCATTGACAGATGCCCATACAAACACACACACACACACACACACACACCTCACACATACTCACAAGCGTGAAAACGCACACACATTCACAAACACACTCCAAGCACACAGTCACAAAAAGCAAATTTAAGTATGAATAAATATATATATATATATATATATATATATATATATATATATTGCAAGAGGTCACAGTGATGCTTGTGATCTAGTATGAAACACGATAAGTTCCCAAGTGCACTTTCGTGTAACGATCACATCGTCATGGGAGATAGTACAGGAATGACATAAAAGACGTCTTTTTCTCTATGACTCCGTCTACTCAGAATCTCGCTCTTCAAGCCCTATATATGAATACGAACAATATTTCCAGCCTTTATCTGTGTCTCACACACATTGTAATGAAAATTTCAGGCATAATACTTAATTCTATAAGTCATAGGGACGAAGCATATAGCTTTCGATAGAAACCTTGGTGTATATTACGTCAGAATGATATCAAAGAATAAAAGAAGGTTTCTATAAATGTGAAATATGGTGTTCTGTTCTCAGAATAAATGTGCGAAGCTCTATTCATTACCTATATTTAGCCATCAGTTTGTTTCATATTCATTCAAGGAATTAGAATCTTTACCACTCTATTGTGTACGATGCTTGTCTGTACTTAATGTAAAAGAATTACTGGTTCGGAACCACTTGAAGACGTTATTTTCTTTTTTTTTTTTTGGCGTCAAATGTACAGAGAAAAGTTTCACACTTTTTTTTCACAAATAAGGAAGATTGTTGCTTTCGGGGTGCTTCACTGAGATGTTTATGAGTAAAAGGGGACTATCAAAACGGTCACTGTGTCTTGTGATTCGCTCGCTTGTGATTCAGTCGCTTGTGATTCACTGGCTCATCCAGCCAACGGTACAGTGCCACCTCGACCTGCATCGCCAATGGAGGGACCGTCGCCGTCTTCAGCTTGGCAGAACTGGAGGTCTTTGTCTTTCTCTTGTCCACATCCAGCTTCTTAAGATACTCTACGACCATATTCCTTCCTGCTGGACCTAATACTGTCCCTCCTGATGCCTCTCCTGTTACCCTTCCTACTGCTCCTTCTGCTGCGCCTCCTACTGCAACTCCTGCTTCATTTCCTACTGCATCTCTTGCTGCCTTTCCTACCGCACCTCCTACTGCCCCTCCTGCTGCACCTCCTACCACCCCCCCTTGCTGAACCTCCTACCACCCCACATGGCCGCCAGTGGTCCTGCCCCTCGGCCAGGACTCAGTAACATATTTCGGGACACCCTCACCCCCCACCAGCAGCCTCTCCCTCAACATACTGTGACGCTGCCTCTGACGAGCATGTTCTTTTTTCAGCTGGACCAGTCCTATCCCTCCGTCCCGCATCAACTCGTTGTTCCGATGACCAAACGTCTGTACAAAGCGAACGCCGATGGAGGCATCAGCCACAGGCGTGTGTGACTCTAAGGCACTTACGAATCTCGATAGAGCTGACGAACACTGCAGCCTTAGTCGTACGGTGACCAACTCCGAACAGTGATGGTAAGATACTAACGTCCCTCACGAGGGAAAGAAGCGAACGTGTATGCATAGGGGATCGGGAAGACGGGGAAAAGTTTCTTGCCAAATCCAACCGCACAGTTCTAGTCTATTTTTTGGCAAATTATAACTGGTCATTTTTTTCGCTAGCTTCATTAGAAAACATGATATCCCCAGCCGCAAGAAACTGACCCTGAGTTGTTGACTGTCAAGGAACAGGAGGTGGAGACGCTGACACACGAGTTGCGAGACGCGCCACCACCGCCACTGCTTATACAGTCTGCCAAGGCACGAGGAGAGAGAGAGTGTGTGTGTGTGTGCGTGTGTGTCCGGGCCCGGTCGCGGCAGCAGTCACTCGAGGGAACTGCTGCCTGGGAGGCGTGACCAGTGTGGTATAAAGACGACCCGGGTTCTGGTGGTGGCGGTGTAGTAGTGGCTGAATGAGGAGGAGGAGGAGCTACCACTACTACTACCTCCACTACCACTAACCATCACCACCACCTGCTGCTGCTCCGGTAAGACCAGGAATCCCAGCGTGTTAGCCGCCGGCCCGGCCCGGCCCGGCCTGCTCACCGTGGCAATTTTCGTGCTTACGAAATTGTCTCGTGACCTCACTGGCCATCAGGAGGGCTGGAGGAGAAGACGGGACCCTTGCCAAGAAGGGGTAATGTCTCTCATAACAGGAAGGGACTGAACACCTTGTTGATGGCTGCCCTCAATGTATACAACCACACAAACTCTTTTATAACCCGTATGACTCTATCAAATGTCTTCGGCCACATAACACTGCTGAAGCCGCAGCCACAACGAACCTCTTATGTATTCCTGGGACGACGACGAGAGGAGACGACTTGGTGTCGTGTTGTGGTGGCTTCTTAGGCCATTGCCAGACACGCTGGCGACCGCACAGCGGCCAAAACGCCAGCTGCGGGAGCACAGAGAGGCGAGAGGAGGTGAGGTGGTGATGGGTGCTTGCAAGTCCATGAGTCTAAGGCGTTGAAAATGGCGATACCTGGCGCGTGATGCGCTTAACGTCTCGAGGACAAACAATACTACGCTCCGGGTGCGATAACCCTGATCGCTAAAAGCCAAGCCTTCACACCGAAGTGTGCTACAGTCGTTCTTAAGGAGCGTATGCTAATCCTGAGAGAGGACTGTGTCGACATTACTAGCAACTGAAGACTCGACTTCATTTGAGCTCCCGGATGAATTCTCCATCAACATCGACAGACGCCCTTGTAGACTCGCCCTCCTCCACCGTCCCCAGTCTCTCGCTAGGGGTCTCCCACCCTTCGCCTCGGGTGTCCTGTCTCGCCAGCACCAGCAGACGTAACCGTGGGTTTAGAAAGGAGCTTGCTTCCCTCTCACCTCTGGTGATATCCTATCTGTTGATCCCGCTGTGTGACGTTTCTTCTCCTGCTCCCTCATCCCGGCCGCCTGCGTCTGGTGCACCTGAGAACCGCCGTAGCCTCCTGTGTGCAGCGTGCATGTCCCACAAGACCGCCCACTCGTCCAGACCCGTCCAGCGCCTTGCTTGCGGGCAGCAGCGTCCCGGCAGATGTCAAGGGGAAGTATTAATGTTATGGACAAATCTCTCGGATATTTTGCTGCCACATGATTCAAACCCCTGTTTGCTGGAAGAGTCAAGCCTCCTTCTTTTATGGGTGACAGTCAGATCCTCTGTTTGTTGGAAGACAGTCAGACCCCTGTTTCTTGGGAAACAGTCGAGCGTTTTGTTTGCTGGGAGACGGTCACATCCTCTGTTTGTTGGCAGACAGTCAGGTCTCTGTTTGTTTGGAGAGTCAGACCTTTGTTTCTTGAGAGACAATCACATTTGATGTTTGTTACAAGGCAGTCAGGTCTTTGTTTGTTGATATACGGTCAGGTCCCCAATTGCTTGGACCGTCAGACTTTTGTTTATCAAGATGTCAGAACACTGATTGTTAAGAGCCGTTCAGATTGTATGCTGAAACATCGAGATAAATCTTGGAGACCGAATTAACCAAAGGACCCCATTTTCTGACGTTCGACAGAGGTCGAAAAAAAAAAGCCAGCAAAATTTAGAAAAACTTCACTCACAAGGTCAGTTTGTGGTCGTAAGGGCAACAGGGCAACTTATGCATTTGATGAAGACCACCGTATGGTTGCGTCAAGGATCCAAGTGGTCAGTTGCAAGATGACGCGGCTGAGAGGTCTCCCCGGAGGTGGTGAGATTCTGGGCTTTCGAGAAAAGGAACACCGAGGATATTTCTTGGAAGGCTGCTGCCGCCATTGCTACGGGGAGCGGTTTGTTGCCAGAGGGGTGGTGGCTCCACGTTGGAGCCCTTCTGTGATTAACATCCACAAGGAAAGCTCCAGGCCTGGATGCGAGGGAAGCCTCTGGAAGCCCTCCGTCGGAGCCTCCATCAGGCAAGTTCAAGGCCTGGATGCAAGGACAGGCCTCCAGCAGCCCTCCAGCGACCAACCTCCTCAGGGTGAGCTCCAGGCCCTTGGGAGGGGGAGAGGCGAAAGTGGCCTTCAGAAGCTCTCAGTTGATCAGCCCTCACCAGGCAAGGTCAAAGCCTGATAGCTTAGGGCTATGCTCCGAGGGAGGGAGTCCGACACTCGAAGGGGCCTCGTCTCTTCAACTCTACCGTCACACAACTTTACAAACTTCTGCTGTATGCTGTAAACGCTCACAGCTTCTTCACCCTATTCCTTCCATTCATCCGCTACGTATATACCACAAAAGGATATCTTTTCTATCAAGTCACTCGCTCAGTTTCATGTTATGGCCTCTGGTTGTTCTCTCTCTCCTTCTGTCGAAGACCTGTTCACAGCGGACATTATCAAATTGGTTTGAAAACTCAAGGTTGTGCTCAAGTCACCTTTTACTCTTCAGTGATTACTTTTCGTGTGTTACGGGGAGAGAGCTTTATCCTCGTGTTACCCTGTCTGTGTGTTATGTGTGTGTGTGTGTGTGTGTTAATGTGCGTAATACTGTCAAAGTGTTCGTCCAACTTAGAGTTAAATAATATTACAGTATCTTTCTTCGAATGTTCAGAACGTCTCTGAGAACACCTGTATAAGTAATTGTCAGGAAAATACCTAAAGCATAAATAGGATCAGAAATGCTACCGTAAAATCCTCCTCAAAATGCAGACCAGGAATAGAGAGGAGGAGAAACGCTTCGTCAAAATCATTCGGTAAATCTAATTTTTTTCTGTTGGAGATCTAACGCCACTGCTCCACAAGTGTTATGGCCAAGAGAGAGAAAAGAGATTGAAAAGTCTCTCATACAGAAGTCATCCTGACGCCAACTGGAGGAACTTAAACAGCTTCCTTTCAATACAAGTCTACAGCAACGGCGGCGAAGGGCGTGACACCGTAACTCCGTAACTCAGCAGAGGCAACGAAGAATCAACTCGATCGTCACTGAAGAGTTGGATCCTTCCTTTACGCAACCACGTAGAGTATTCAGCAGCATGATACCCCCGTGTGTAAGTATGACACTCTCTGATCCTCTTGGATACAGGTGATTGATGCTCTACGGCAATGTGGATTGATGCTCTTGGATACACGGGATTGATGATCCACGGCAGTGGGTATTGATGCTGCTGCTGTTGACTATTGATGTATTATAAGTAGAGGAAACCGGGAAACTGGGACACAGTAAATTCACAAACATACATACACACTCGCGCACACACACACATACACAGATATGTAGTTAAGTCATGTGAAACAGATAACGCTGTATTTAGATAAGTAATTAGACGTAATTAAACATTTGAATAGAAAGAAAGAAAGTACCTAAACTTTGTATTTTGAGGACGTAGTCAATGCCTGAATCGGAACTGATCATACGGCTGAATTAGACCTGATCAAATGGCTGAATCAGACCTAATCATACGGCTGAATCACGCCTTATCATACGGCATACTTGGTATTACTGTCACATCCCACTCTATCTTGGAAACTCCACAATACAGAAATTGCTAAGTCAGCCTCTAAGAAACAGGGAGTCCTGTTTAGGTGTCGACATTTCTTTTCTTCTGAACATTTGCTCCGTTTATACAAGGGATTGATTCATCCTTGTAGGGAGTACTGCTCTCACATTTGTGGTGGTTATAGCTCTGTTTCCTTACTTGACATGACAGAGTTAAGTCGAAAGCGGTCTGACTTATAAACTTTCCCAGACTAACTTCAAAACGTGCCCCCCTTGCCCTACGCCGCAATGTTGGTTAACTTTCGCTCTTCTATAGATAATACTTCGGTTTTTGCTCCCGAGAGCTGGCTGCTTGTATGCCCCCACCACTAGCTAGACCACGCAATACAAGACAAACTGCTGCGTCACATGATTACTATGTGGCCGCTGGTAACTCAAGGGTGGGCCGTTTTGATAACTGTTTCTTTCCCTACACCTCGAAGCTTTGGAACTCTCTACTTTCTCATGTCTTTCCTAGTAACTATGACCTGGTACTTTTCAAAAGACAGGTTGATCGCTTCCTCCAAAATTCGTAAATACTTTTCCTGTGTCTCTTCTTTATCCCTTTCATTAACTTCTCTATATCGCAATTAAGGCCCGGCCTTGATGTGGACTTTTGTCCGTAACTGGAGCCTCGAAAGTTAAAAAGTAAAAAATAATCCTGTTACATCTACAGCCGCATTCCTTGTTACTTCAACTGCATTATCTATTACATTAGCTGCATTATATGTTACTTTAGCTGTATTTCTCAGTACTTTAGCTGCATTATCTGTTACTTCAGTTTCATTTTATGCTGTTTCCGCCACATTTTCCTTTAATGTTATTTTAGCTGCATTTCCTATTGCTTTAGCCCTTACCTCAGCCACTTTAGCTGCGTTCTCTCGAACTCTAGCTGCAAGCAAACTATGAGAGAAGCTCCATAAAACTCTAACAACTCCTCTGAATGTCATGGAATTTCTGACTCACGCATATTTACATAATCGTTTATGGCGACTTACCTGACATCCGCTTCACCTGCGTCGGCGGAGACGCTGACATCACCAGGCTTCACAGATGGTGACAGGGACGAGTTCTGTCTCCTTACGCTATACATGAGAACAAGTTTAATTTCCTAACGCTATACGTAAGGACAAGTTCTACCTCCTTTCGCTATACATGAGGACAAGTTCTTTCCCCGTACGTTTTACACGAGGACAATTTCTATTTCCTTTCGCTATACGCAAGGACAAGTTCTGTTTCCTTACGCCATGTACTAGGACAAGTTCTCTCTGCTTTCGCTATACACAAGGATAAGTTCTGTCTCCTTACGCTATAAGATGGAAAAGTTTCATCACCCAACGTTTAATAAGTGGCCAAGTTCTATCCCCGAATGCTATACACAAAGAAAAGTTCAATCCTCAAGTTCTACATCTTCACACTTTCCAATCAAACTAAATTTTCTATCGTAGAGTTAGATCTTAGATATTTGTTTTTAATGAATCATAAATCTTTGTTTCAGTTTCCTGAATAAAAGATCTTTTCTTCAGTCTCCCGAATCATGAATCTTTGCTTCGGTCTCTGGTGAAACGTACATGGTTAAGAAACTAACTCTCTGACAATTGATCCCTTTTGAAAACAAAGGCGATGAGCCAAGCAGGATGAGAACCCATTGTGAGGTAAGGTCAGTGGGAGCAGACCTCCTCATTTGTACAGCACGGGAGGGACTCCTACACTCTTGGATCCCCCATCTATCTTGTGTATGTAACTACCTTATTTCTACAGTATGGGAAGGGGGTTCTACACTCGAGGGGGCCCCTTCTCCTAAATTTCCTCTACTAGTGTATAACTTTTTGAATATACGTTTGTGTGTGAAGGTTTTGATATTGGAGGGTGACTGGTAGGAGATAGATAAGGCATAACTCATGCCCATGAGCATCGGGTGGTACTCGGTAGTAGTAATAGTAGTGGCAGTGGAGGCCTGGGTCGAGTGTGGCTATCAGTGCGACAATAGGGTTGCTTCTCCTAAGGGCATGGCGTTGTTCAGGTCAGTTACTGAGGCTCAGGGCATCACTATACGGTACCGGCGTATGGGAAGAAACTTGAGGTGGAAGAGACCAGTCCTGACTCGTGTTATGGCAGCTGCATTGGCAGTCCCTCCCGAGGGTGTGAGGTGACCAGGGCCTTGTGTAGCAGGGAAGCATGAGAGGCCCCATGGTAGTCCCTGGCGAAGGTGTGAGGTCGCTAAGGCCTGTAGCAGGGTCATGGAGGCTCCATGGTAGTCCCCTGGCTCGGCTATAAGATGCCCAGGTCTCCTAGCAAGGGTATTAGGAGGCATCAAGACAATAATAAAAAGTTGAAGTATGAGGTGTCTTCGGGGTATCAGTGGCAGTGGTATGGAGGCAGCATGAGGGTACCTGACGGAGATAGGAAGGTATCAGAGAAGTACTTGAAGGTACCAGGCGGCGCTACGGGGCAGCTATCAGCCGTTAGATAACAGAGGCGCCGGGAGCTTTGTTAGGGCCGCTTACTTCCATGACTCACGCCGGGGAGATGCCCCAGGACCTGGGTGGCCCGCCAGAGCTCAAGAGCCTCCACGGCGGGTTCAAGAGCTCCCCGTCACCGCAGCTTAAAGAGAGTCCATCGACCACAGCTCAAAGAGCCATCGCAGTTTCAAAGGAGTCCAACGACCACAGCTCAAAAAGCCACCGCAGCTTAAAAAGAGTCCAACGACCACAGCTCAAAGAGCCACCGCAGCTTTAAAAGAGTCCAACGACCACAGCTCAAAGAGCCACCGCAGCTTTAAAAGAGTCCAACGACCACAGCTCAAAAAGCCACCGCAGCTTAAAAAGAGTCCAACGACCACAGCTCAAAGAGCCACCGCA
>JAYMFT010149171.1:0-12655 GCA_038088735.1 Panulirus argus
CGTGATATGGAAAAATTCTAAATATCTAAATCTTAAAAAAATCATAAAATTCTTACGTCTATCATAGACTCTGTCCACAGACATAACAGACAGGATCAACACGAAAACATGATATAATCAAAAAGCTAGAGAGAGAGAGAGAGAGAGAGAGAGAAAACCACCGCGTTGTGTCTCCATTCCCCACGGAACGAGGAAGACACACTTAAAGATTAAAATCATATTTGGTGTATGGCACGGGGTCCTTCCAGAACCTTCTGCCGGAACGTCATTACCAAAAAACTAACAATGATAAAAAGTTCCCACCAACTTGTTAGTATCGGGAGGCATCTCTTGGAGTTACTTAACAAGCTGGCTGAAAGGAGGGGCAAGAGGACTTGGCCAGCCCTTCATAAGCCATAAGGGGACAGCTGGAGAGACCCCGTAGGGCACGGGAGCGTACTCGAGCCACAAAGGACGGGTCTGAGGTGCCCGCAGGTAGCGGTGTGGAGGAGGAACCCACCCACCACCACCAGCTGAGGGGGGGTGGGTCATACACGCCCGGTGGCCAGGAGGAGGGAGGAGAGAGGAGGGAGAGGAGGAGTGAAGGAAGGGGGTTTAAGAAGGAAGAGTGAGGGGGAGAAGGAGAGGGAAGGCGGGTGTATGAGAGGAATACTAGTGCAGAAGGACAGGTGTGTGTGTGTGTGTGTGTGTGTTGGGGATAAGGTGGGAGAAGTGGGGAGGTTATTCTTTGGGTGAGTGTAGTGGGGCGGCTCTAGAGGGGAGGGGATGGTTGGAGGGGCAGGAGGCGGACGGCGCTCGAGGCTCAGCTGAGGAGGACTTAACTAGAGATGCTGGAGGGGCAGACGAGGGATGACGGGGTGAGGATGAGGCACAGGAGGAGAGGGAGGACGTACGTTTGATGCCTGCCAGGGTGAGGACACTTCAAGGGTGAGGGGGCTTCAAGGGTGAGGTCTCTACGGGTAGCAGAGAGGGAGATGCGATCACGGTACTGCAGGGCGAGTAACGACGAGTCGAGAGCAAGCAAATTGAGGGCCATCGGGAGGAGAGAGGTGCTACTGGTTCACGTTGAGGTGAGTGACGACTGAAGACAGACGTGAAGAAGCAGGTGTACGAGGGGTGGAAAGCAGTGGTCAAAGTTCTGGATGAGATTTAACAAGAGGATGTCGAGGACCCTCGGAATCGAAGCTCTCGCCAGACAAGACCTGATGGCAGAGTGTTGGGCTTTGCCAAGGATATAAGGCTGAAGGTAATCTTCAAAGAAGGAACGTGTGTGTTCTGTGTTATTCGTCTTAACGAGGAATGTGTGGGTTGTAGAAACTGTACGCAAAGAGAGTGCAAAGAAAAAGAAGAAGAAGAAGAAAGAGAGATAGAGAATGTCTATATAAAGGTGCTTGATTTAAAGAAACTATCAATATTTTAGTCAATACTGGAAGTAGTTCTCTCTTGTTATTTTTTGTACAATTGTAAACAATTATTCTCACTCTGAGCAATAGCGACTGAGATCCGACATACAACACCAGCACATGGCAGCCTCAGACTGGTCTTGTGGTTAAGCGCAGAACTTCCAGGTCTCCTTTCTTTGAAATGGGAACGACATTAACTTTGCACTCTTCCACTCTCCTGGCACTTTACCTTCCTCCAGCGATATCCCGAACAACATTTCAAGTAATCTGTCAAGCGTTCTGCCAACTTCTTCAGCACATATGGAGAAACTTCTTAGTATTACAATCTAATACAAATTTCACTCATAATACCCTAACTGGATATACAAAAAACGAACTTTCTTCACCTTCTAATCAGGCATAATGAGAGTGGAAAATACGGAATACATACGACGCTTTGCCAAATCCAATATAATCAACATATAAACGTGGTATTATTTTCGTTACATAAATAAAGAATGAAATGAAACCTTCTTTTTGTTTCAAGCAGCAGTCTAATAAATATCATTTCACTTTCCCAGATAATTTATCAAAGGTAGGAACGTAGGGAAAAGTCCTGCTACTGCGTACGTCTTGGGAAGGTTCCTCTTCCAGAAAAACTCCGCCGACTCTCTTGTACCTTGCCCTCCAGCCATCGCTCCCCTAAAACAACTTTTATCTTGTATCACTTGGATCCTTCCATCCTTCAACCGCGTACTTGAAGACACACCCTCTCGTACCTCCAGCCCTCTTCATTCCAGCCGCTACCGCGGCTCTTCTACCCACTGTCTCGGTTCTTCCAGCCCTTACCTCGGCTCTTGCAGCCAGTGCCTCGGTTATTCCAGCCACTGTCTTGGTTATTATGGTCAGTGTCCCGGCTCTTCCAGGCCGCTGCCTCGGTCATTCCAGCCACTGCCCTTGTTTTTTCCCGCCACTGTCCCGGCTCTTCCAGCTCCTGTCCTTGATCTTCCAGTCATTTCCTGGGTTCTAGCCACTACCTGGGTTACTCCTGCCACTTCCACAGTTCTTCCAGCCACGGCCTCGGCCCTTTTAGTTAATGATCTGGTTCTTCCAACCAAAGGTCCCAACTCTTCCAGTCACTGCCCCAGTTCTTCCACGGCCAAATATTCAGCACCTCCAGCTGCTACCCTAACTCTTCCAGTCACTCCTCTCTCTCTTCCAGCCATTCTCCCGCCTCGTCTACGGCCAAAGACTCGCCTCTTCCAGCTACCACCCTAGCTCTTTCAGCCACTACTCCGACTGTCCTAGCCGGTGGCCTTCGGCTTCCAGCCAACAGCCACTGCTCTGATTCTTCAAGGCACTTTCAGACAACCACCTCCTGGTCCTCCATCCTTCAAGCAGTGGCCCTCAAACACCTAAGTCTCCGCCATAAATAACCCCCTTCAACCTTAAGGACTAACCACGAGCCTCTACACTTCTCCCCTATCCCTCTAGCCATCTCTCCACCAATTGACTCATCCGTCTCCACCTCCTAGGGCCACTATCCCCACTCAGCCAGTCATCCTCCACCCTCTTCGCTCCTGTCTTTCTCGTCATCCCTTTACCTCTTCTTCAGCGTTCACAGGCTCTCTCTCTCTCTCTCTCTCCCAACCCAACCCGACCCTCCAGTACCAACCTCTTGGGGTCATCTCTCTTAACCCCAAACCCCTCCACCCTCTACCAACTAGCGCCTCTCACACCATAACTTCAGCCCCCTCGTCGTCCCTCTCCTCCAACTGACACTCACAGCCTCTGCTCTCGAGAGCAAAAAGCTACGTACTCCATACTTGAACTCCGGCCCTTCCAAAGCGGAAACTCCATCAGCCCTTCGGCTTCTCCTCCCCTCGTCAGCCCATGTGAAACCCCGACGTTTCTCCTGACAACTCCTCTTGACCTTTCGGCCCAGGGCCCTCCTGCTAGACACGCCCAACTCACCCTCACACACTTCCCAGACCTAAGCCAACACCTCTGTGTATAGCGCCCTCACCACACCACTCCTCCTCCTCCCTCCTCCTCCTTCCCAGGCAGCACCCGCTACTCTAGCCATCCCTTATTTCGATCCTTCGGCCACTGCTTCTCCAGCGCCTGCTTCTCCTCTCAAATTCCCCTCCTCGACCCACCAGCATCCACTGCTCCAGAGAGCCTTCCGTCAACCCCGACAGGTAACAGCCACCCGCCTCCCCCTCCCTCACCTCTGGCCAGAACTGGAACCCCTCTCCCTCCTCCGTTCCTCCAGCCGCTTGCCCTTCAAGGTGGCTTCCCTTGACCCCTCAGCCTTTACCACTCCTGCAAAGTCATTGTCTTTCCAGCCTCCGCCAACTGGCCCCCCTCCCACCTTTAGGTCCTCCAGTCGCTGATTGCAATGAGGTCTTCAGGAAGTACACTCAAGCCTTCCTATCTATCCCGGTCTAAGAACCCTACCTGTGATGTTGAGGGATCCTTTCTCTACTCTTTCTGACCGTTACATAATATCAGTCTCGCCAGCAACGAGAACAGAAGAGAAAATAGACTCTAGTTACCACGTGCTCACTCCACATAGACACCAGAGTTCCAAATGTCAATGATGACTAACTACGTAGGTGTGCGGGGGAGACCACTTGATGATAATTCAGAATACCAGAGTAACCTTCGCTGTCAACGCACCTTCAAGGTCTAGGAACACACTCTTCAGGGTGTCGTAACGCACCATCGTTTTACCCCAATGAACACAACCAATTCAAGACACCAAAGAAACTTAAAAAAATAAACCTAGTCCCAGTGTGAAACAACAGAGGGCGCAACGCGCAGTTCTGGATCACCCTACAAGACGCAAGCAAAGTTACGGAAAGAAAGGAAAAAATCAACTGTATCCTAGGCTCCTATGTCCGCTAGGCCAATAAATCAACATAACTAATATCTGTGCACTCGCTCACTCACTCGCGAGTCGATATCCGAGAACCTTTTATGAAGTTAGGAAGATTTCCAAATCCGGCGATGGCTACTGAGAAAAGAACAACACCTAATAAATACACAATGGATCAGAATGTCACACGCAGGCGAGGCTATACTTAGGCTAAGGCACTTATAACTTCTCCCGAGTTTAATGACTTGGAATTCTAAGTGTATGTTTTTGTCTCGAGTTCACTCGTATATGCCTTAGGGGCACACCACCCACCAGCCAGGGCTGACTCGACACTGGGTGTGTGTGTGTGTGTGTGTTTGCTTGTGCCTTTAGTCAGACAGATGGACAGTGTGCTTGCTGCAGTTTGTGAGGCATGTTTTGCTTGCTTGTGATTGCATTAAGACCACACACACACGCACACACACGCGCGCGCGCGCGGGCGCACACAGGGGCTTCCGTGGTGTAGTCGTTCGCGTTGCTGCCCGGTTCGAGCCCTAGGTGTGTACTATTCGGCCCACATCCAACAGAGGTATTCATCCACTCCTCGTGGTTGGTCGATAAATGGGTAGTTATTTTTTTTTTCTTCCCTCCCCTCCCTCCGCTTCTGGGAGGGCGGGTACTCTACCTTCCTCCAGCCACGTCTTCAACAGTTGACTCTTTCGAGTGGCCTGTGAAGGATACTTAAACACACACACACACACACACTTTATCAACACACACGCTTGAAGCTTCATCAGGACCGTGAACTTTATATGGGTCGAGGCCCCTGTATATAGCAACGTGCCTATGTCTCCTACACGGAGATACGGACAGAAGAGAGCCTGACACTAAGTATATATATATAATAATATCTCCAATACGTCTGGCAGAACTAAAAGGAAAATAGTGAATCGACCACCAATCGACACCAAAGATTTGCAGACCACACCATGTTCCACATACCTGGGTGTGTTGGGCTATTTCTGGACGTTACAAAACTGGTATATATCTATATATATATATATATATTTAGTCGGCCCAGTTGTGGCTCTACTGCACCAGGGAGGATCTTGACAACTGCTTTGTCTCTTCAACTTCGCTTGACCTCCAGTAAGTCTTAATCACGTAACAAGACACGAATGAAGGTTCTTCCGCATTCAGGAACTTATGTTAAGGTACTGTCTTAATGGAGCGAAATTTCGATTGTTACTTTAGAGCGCACAAAACGTACCAGAAAATTATACACTGAACCGATAAAAGTACTTTTTACCTGATTTGATAAACATTTAGAAATACATTTTTTTCTTTTCTTTACGATCCCGTCTGGTTTGACTGCGTAAAACTGAATTTGTAAGTTTAAACTAGATTGAAATTCAAGGTTTGCTTCTACGGTTATTTGCGGTGTTTTCTCGATACACTCTTACCTAGCGTTTTCCAAATATTTCTATGATGGGGCACCCTTTGCCAAGGCCTCAGTGTGAGACATTATTCTCTCCTTGATGGTGACCCATATATCTTTTTATCATCAGAACAGATTTGTCTACATTTCGTTTCTATATTGATAAACTTTGCCACGATAATGCACGGCTCGAAGCAATAGCTTCTGTGCCAACGAGGCAAATATTCCCGAAAAAAGGAGTCCTTGGGTAGTACAATCTGTGGGAGTACACCTCCTGCCCTTCGAGATGTACCTCACGTAACCCCTGGTGAAAGGCTTCACGTACCCCCTGATTTTAGGCTTCACGTAACCCCCTGATGAGGCTTCACGTACACCCCCCTAGTGAGGCTTCCCATAACCCCTGATGAGGCCTCACGTACTCCCCTGTGTGTGTGTGTGTGTGTGTGTGTGTAAATACATAGGATAAATACATGGTACGTAATTACAAGTTCCAGAGACGGGCATTTAACTAAACTTCCTGTATAATCCGGAAGGAATATACAATACATACAATACTACACAATTTCTCTTCCAAATATCTTTTTTAAAGCTTGTCTCCTCCTATATTATCACAGGCATCCTATCATATAACGTTAGGTTTTAACGTGTATATGAAGCCAACCCACCAACATAATAACATGAGAAAACTATAACCTCCTCAGAAAGCTAGATCACAATCCCACACACGCACACACACACACACACGCACTCGAGCGACCCCGTCCACCACAAGCAAGCAGGGGACCCTGAGAGAGAGAGAGAGAGAGAGAAGAGGTAGTTGGTGGAGTAGGAGGAGGAGGAGGTAGAGGAGACAGAGCAGCAGTAGCGGTGACGAAGAAGGCCCTGTTACGTCCACACAGACAACTTTAAGACAGGAGTGTGACTGAGGCGAAGGGGTGGTGGTCTTCTTCTTCCCCACCCCCTCCCCACAGGTGTCAATACCCCAAGCTGATGATAAGGCATTACACACCCCGCCGGTGTGACACGGTCGCCTCCTCACACGCTGCACCACCTCCTCCTCCTCCTCCTCCTCTCCCTCCAAACTCCAAAGACAATGATCGGGTGATAGCGCTCACCGAGAGATAAATGTTGAGGACGAGGAGGAGGAGGAGGAGGAGGAAGGGGGTAAGGCCAAAGACGTCTGATACAATCGAAGGGTGAAAAAAAAATAAAATCCAGCACGTAAGCCGAGGCGCTAGAGAGAGAGAGAGAGAGAGAGAAAGAAAGGGCGCGCGCTAGGCATCGGGCGAGTTAATATACAAGGTACCGACAGGGAAGACACGCTCCTCCTGATACGAGAGAGAGAGAGAGGCCCTTGGCATTTCCCTGTGGGGTTGGACTGCCGCCATTACCTTGTGACATTATGGGCATGGACCTCAAGGTGTTGATTGGCTGCCTGTTCTATATTCACCTTAAAGACGCGCGTCTAATGAACACTAACCAATTCACGTGTTCTGCTCCGGCCTCCCGCCCACTCAGGCGGTACAGGTAAAGGCGCCATCCCTCTACCCCTTCTGGCCCATAAACTTAAGTCTCCTCAACAGCAATATGATGATACTAATACTCGTCACTCGCCACAACCCTTTTGGTATATGCAGTGCGTCTATTTTTTCGTGTTACCATCATGAATACTTGCTTCACTATCTGTCTCTATCTATACGAACACTTTAGTAAAAGTAATATCACACACACACACACACTTACGGACAAGTTAATGACTTATATTTGAGGCCAAACGTGGACTTCACACATCCCGTTTGGTGTGGGGACGTAGGAGTGAAGTGAGGGTTGATGAGGTCAGTCACGTCAAGAACTGGAAAGGGAAATGAAGGGAAAACGTTCCAAGACGATGGTAGAGAGGAGATGGAGACTGGACACAAAAACTGGGGGGACGGGCTGCAGACTCAGGGGTAGAGGATGGAAATGGGGCACTGAACTCTGGGACTTTTAGGACTGGAAGAATGGGGACCATGGGATGGGATTTGGGACTGGGTAACAACTGAGGACCGTGATACGGACACTGTTGAAGGACTTGGACTGGCAGAGTGAGGTTAGGCGGTCTTAAAATATCGGGGAGACGCGTGAGTCAAGAACTGTCAACAGTGTGACACGGACCCGAATGGAAGGCGCCTTTAAAGCGACCACAGAGGCCTTCCCATACCTCCCGTGTGGCCCGCTGTGTAAACACTGAGGTCTGCGCCTCTCCTCTCCCCCCCCCCCCCCACACGTACCAGAGACCTCTCACTTCATCCAAAGAGCAAAAGCGAATGGGGCAGGCATTGTGCCAATCTTTTCTCTCAGTTGGCACTCAACCCATCTGTTGTTACCGTTGAGTTTTGTAAAGCTTACCAAACATTAAGCTTTAAGCTGACCGCAACAGCGTAGACATCAAGAGGCGGTTTAGATATGGAAGCTTAAGGTCTGGGGTTCGAGAGAGTGTGCTGGAGACTTTGGGAATGCTGATTTGGTGCCAGTGTCAGAGGAATCGAGTACTAGTAAATCATTCCGGTCTCAAAAATCATATTTTCAAGATAAACGGGACCCCAAACACAATACGGTGAGGTACGGCTGCATTATAACAAGAACCAGTATTAACCGGCCTGCGTTACTTCCAGCAGCTGGGAAATGAGGGGCCCCTTTGGACTGAGAAGCTCTTTGACGAGATTGCATCCCCGGTGATGGAGCCAAAGCCGACTGCTCACACTCGCGAGCGGCGGCGTACCCCTAGAACAGACCGAATGAAAAAAAGGTTGAGAATATGTGCTGGGAACTAGTCATGGACTGGAGGTCTGGACATCCCAATGCTACCAGCTGGGATTCCAGTACTGAGGACTGGAAATCGGGAGATGGGGGCTGAAGAAGCTGAGGATAAATAATGGAAATGTGTGTGTGTGTGTGTGTGGGTCCTGAGAAGGACGGGGATAGCAGCTGGGTTTAAGGACGTGACGGTGGATAGGGAAGGATCGCTGCGAGGAGGAGGAGGAGGAGGAGGGAGAGAGGAGGGGGAAGGGAGGGGAGGGGGAGGGGGACGGGGAGGGGGAGGATAGGAACTGGGGAAGTTGCTAGTTGGTAGAGCAAGGGAGAAATCTACTGGGGGACACGAGGCTTTACGACAGTGTTTCTTCAGTCGAGGTTTCCCCTTAACACGGAAACCCGAGGGGGTTTCCACGAGAATCCTTCACGTGTGATAGAAAACGGAAGAGCTTCTGGGAGCCCACTAAGGTTCATGATTCATAAACGGAGCTCTTTCTAAACCCGTGTTTTGCCTAATGTCGACCACTGAATTACTCACGAATCTTGCAATAAAATGTTGCTTAGGGAAGAACTGGAGAGAGAGGATGCAAAGAAAATCCGGGCTCCATGAAACACTACATGTTTATTCCAGGCTTCCTGGACCGAGAAGAAAAGGAAGAGAAGTGTTACAAAAAAATAAGATACACTGCTTCAGGGACTAAAGGCTTATGGGGAAGTGGGATCGCGATAGTGCCTAAGAAATGAAGGTTCTGAGAGTGACACACGAACGTTTTAGGAAGTGGGGGCAGAAGGCCAAGGAGAACTACGGCTCTGAACTAGGTGTGAGAGACCGTGAAGTTGAGAGAGGAGAGGTAGAGGTGGGGTCTGTGGAGACAAGAGACTGGCACCAGTAACTGGGAGCGACGACAGAACAGACTGGAGTCGAGAACTGGAGGTCTTGCATCACTCTACCTCAGCGTGAGGTTTAAGGGGACCAGTAAGACTTAGGGTTTTGGAGCTTGAGGCAGGCGGGTTGAATGGAAAGAAGACGTCAATAGATAGTCTGAGGACAGAAGTGGTGGCGGCGGTGGTGGTGGTGGTGGTGGTGGTGGTGGAGAAGGAAGTGTGAACCCAAGGGTGACAGACTGTTGAGGAACCAGTGAGATAATTAGTTACCAGACAACTACTCGTTGATGCAATTAGGATCGATATTTCCGAACCAATAATTAAAACCAGAATAATTAGTGTTCATTAAAGAAAAAGAAGTATAATACTGCTGTTAATTTTATCTCATTTTAATTCAAAGCAACGTATGATAAGGATAGAGGTCATTAATCGTCATTTAAAGCAACGTATGATTAAGATAGAGGTCATTGATCATCATTTAAAGGAAGGTATGATTAAAACTGAGGTCATTAACCAAGTCTCGTTATCATATACACCGGTATAAAGCGAAACCACTGAAGACGAAGCTCTTGACCACTGAGGAAACAAAAAGGAGTTTAAAGAGCCAAAAACCCCTGGGTATTCATGAGGCTATTTTGTGATAGTGGGAAGGTGTCAGGAACTCACAAATCAAGCGTGGTAAGAGTGGTGGTGGTGGTAGGGCATACATATGTTACAAAGAGGAGAAGAAAACCTGCAGAGATTTTATACACGGTCGTGGTCTTGAAGCAAAGTCTTCATCAAGTCTCTTCTCAAACGCATCTGTGGGCACTGCTACCAACCACTCGGAATGGTAAAGTAAATCACTCCACTCGCTAACGTTAAGTCCTGTTGGAGCTTACATGTACTTCCACACAGGTGACGTCAACTCCTGGTGCCTCGAGTGTCCATTTCAGGCAGGTCATGGTCACAGGTCACAGACCCCCCCCTCTTCCCCCAGGTCAGAGCCGAGCAGTCGCACGTCCAGGTCACGTTGGCAACAGTGATCTTCCCCTCCTCTATTGATACGAGGCCACTTCACTAGCTACCCCCGTGCACTGTGTGTGTGTGTCTGTGCGTCTCCCTCGTTTCAAAACCTTCGGGTCAAGGCTTCACCAACGAGTGGAACTATCTGAACATGGCTTTAGGGACTAAAATATTAAACGACTTAAAGGTGAGGAGAAACAGTGTTGCAGGGAGAAAACAGGGTAAACGTATTGTCTGGCGAAGAGTTAGCAAAGTAGGAATAGGGTCTTTGGAGGGAAGAGGGTCTTTGGAGGGGAGAGAGGGTCTTTGGAAGGGAGAGAGGGTCTTTGGAAGGGAGAGGGTATAGTCCCTGCTGGCGACTGTGTGGTGTCTATGGAGATGAGGAAGGCAGTGGAAAGGTGGTGGCCTGTTGCCCTACAGGGTGAGTATTGGGGACCTGTGATGGTCTAGCGTGACAGATGAAGAAGGCGAGGTCTGCTGCTCTCGAGGGTGAGTATGAGGGTCTGTGATGGTACAGTATGAGAGCTGAAGGGGGTGGGTGGGGTGGGGGGGGTTTGGTAGTCTGTTGCTCTACAAGGCGAGTATTGGGGGGCCTGTGATGGTCTTCTGTGAGAGATGTGAAAGTGTTGATTACTGGTCCACAGGGCCAGTATGAGGCCCTTTGTTGCTCTAGTGTGAGAGATGGTGGTGAGGTCTGCAGGTCTACATAGTGAGTATGAGGGGCCTGTGATGGTCTAGTATGAGATGAAGGTGAGGTCTCCTCCTATCCACGTTAAGTATGAGGCACCTTCGATGGTCTAGTGTGAGAGATAACGAGCCTGGCCGGCGTCTGTTGCCGTACGAGGACAGTCTAGCTAGTATGATCAGGACCCCGAGACCGGCGTAGCGTATGACGAAGGGACAGATATCGGGGGAGGCACGACCTCCTCTTAAAGGTCAGTTGGAGGCCATATTGCACCAGCAAGACTCCTCAGCAGTTAGCACAGTTCCCCGTAACACAGCAAATGGACAAGCCAACACGTATAGCAAAAGAGAGAAAGTCGAGTAAAGCAAATAACCTTTTTTCTTCCTGCCTCTCTTTTTCCACCCAGCTATAAAATAAAGGGTTCCCTCTGGTCGATAACAGGATCAGAACGAAGGAAGGCCAGGAAGAGCAAAGGTCATCCCGTTACACTAATAAACAAGGACCGTTCGTGATACGAGAGAAGTACTGCCTTCCGTCCGTGTCGACGGGCGTATGAAATGACAGTTCTAAAAGTCACGCATGTTTACTTTGTCCGTAAAAGGAAGGGAGGCGGGCGAGGCCAGCTAGACCTGTCGAGGTAAATCATACGAAACCTAAAAGATAAAAAAAACTTTTACTTTTCATCCCAATGCAGACGCAATAGCTATATGCATCCCTCAACAGAATAAATCATTAATACTCAAGAAATTGTATCTCTGAGGCAAAACCACAGGCATCCGGAACATTCAGAGCATATGAGAGAAAAAAAAATATCTTCAGGTAAAACAGAGAAATTATTATCTTCAGGTAATCATTATTTGGATTTCTTAAAACACGCATAACAGGATATTCTACTGTAGGTCTGACCCCACCACCCACACATCCTCACGAAAACGGGCCTACGAAATCTAAGCATCTCTGTCCAGGAGACATATTCGTATTTTACGAGTCTCTGAGCTCCGATGGACGTGGGAGGTTTACGCAAGATGAATCCCTTTTCCTGGGGTACACCAGTGCCACAATAGGGAAATACTTCCCACGTATTCCCCTGCGTGTCGTAGAAGATGACTAGGAGAGGAGCGCGGGGAGGGGGGGACTGGAAATGCTCCCTTCCTGTATTACTCTTCCAAAAAGACGGAACACAGCGAGGAGCCAAATGAGGGGAATATTCCCCCCTCTAAGGCTCTATAATGAGAACCGTCCATTTTCCCACTCTTAAACTTCAGCCTATAAATAATGATGTTGTGCAACGAGGCAATTGCCCGTCGACAATCATCACCGGAAGACCCGCGCGATACGACCCTTCCCCTCTCCCCCCCCCTCTCCAATTCATGGAACCCACTCTCCCCAGCGACGCCCCTGGACCCAGCGCCTTCGCCCCCTCGCGCGACCCGGACAGGCCTGGAACCTCCTGTGGAATCACAGTGTTGCTGGGACATCACGCTTCACTTCCCCCCCCCCCTCTCCCCTTCGGATCACAGGAGGATTGGAAACCCCCACCCCCTAGGGATCACACACACACACACACACACACACACACACACACACACACACACACACACACACAC
>JAYMFT010149182.1:0-12654 GCA_038088735.1 Panulirus argus
TATATATATATATATATATATATATATATATATATATATATATATATATATATGTAAGTTTTGCCCCGTCTCTTAACCTTGTACACATGTATCATGTCTTTATTCCTATGTACACACACACACACACACACACACGCACACACACCCTAGCCTAAGCCAGGTACCCCTTTATCGACCAGCCACGAGGGGAGGATGAACGCCTGGGTTGGGTGTATGCCGACTGCCACGTTCAGGATTCGAACCCATGCGGGTTCGACCCCAGGCTCTGGCCCGTGTGCCTCATGGTCCGTGTGTGTGTTCGTACTTGTGGGCGAGAGCGTTAGTTCGATACTCTTTTAATATTGCATGGGTTACGCCCTTGTAACCTTCACACACACACACACACACACACTATCTTTTAAAAGCTATCTATAGATACTTCTTAATTAGTCACCTGTGTCGTAGTTTGTAGTCAGCTGGCTCACAGTTCGTCCTGTACACCATAAATCTCTATAATACAATACTGTATTCCTTCAACCCCTCTATACAACTGTATCCGCTTTAAGCATAACTTCTGCTTACGTTGAACGCCATTGTAGTCCGTCTACCCTTCGTTATACGACTGTGTCAAATTCAAATACAACTTGCACGTCTGCAGAATACTACTGTATTCCTTCTCCCCTCCCTTAAGCAGCTGTATCAGCTTTGAGCACAACTTATACCCGTGTAATACACTACTGTATTTTCCTCCTTCCCCATACACCTGTATCACACCCTTAATCATACTTTAGATTCGACAATTCGACACTTCTGTATTCTTGCTTCCCGTTCATACACAACTCTATATCATTCTTATATTACATCCCTGAAATACAATGCTGTATTCCTTTCCCTTTACCTCATTCGGCTGTATTGGTTTTTAGCTTCGTATTTAGCTGCACCAGTGTTCCTCAGTCACTGTTGATAAACCCCACAAAGTCATATATATATTTCCTCATTCATCGCTCTGGCGAAGAAAACGACCCGCACATCATGGTGGATGTGCTGACCCAGTGTGTGTGTGTGTGTCTGTCTGTCTCTCTGTGTTTCTGTGTGTAGTCAATACATCATACAGTACAAGAACCGTATAATTACCAATTCATCTTTTATAACAAACCAGAACATCACCTGACGTTATAAGGAGGAGGTGCTGCATGCCTACCCATCTTCTTTTAATTAAACTCTAAACCTCTCGTAATTGGAAGTAACTGAAAAGCAAGACCGATTACATGTCAGGAGTAATCATGTATCACCTCAAATGGTATTGATTTGGCTGGGGAAAAAGAAACGCTGAATGCGTGCCAAAGGACAGGAATGTAAGCTGGAGTTAATTAAGATGAATCGGAACGTAAGCCTGAAATAAAGTGCGGAAGGGAGCGCATGTACACACGCACCAACATACTTTCAAAGTTATCTGAGAAAGATTTTAATTATGGTTTCCGGAAGAGGAAATGGCTTTCAGGGTAGTTCAAAAGTGAAACGAGACTGAACGAGATTTTTTTTTTTTTAAGTATTGGTAAAGTTACTTATTAGGTTTAAATAACATACGATTCTTTTTTTTTTTATTGTAAGCGTGGGTAAATTTACTCATTGAGTTTAGATAACGTATGAGATTCATCTCCCCCAAGTTACACTACTGCAACACTGCCCTTTAAACCTTTGAACACGACGGTGCGATCCTGGAGCATGACGGTACGACCTTTGAACACGACGGTACGGTCCTTAGGTATGTTGGCCTGGCCTCTGGCCTAACTCATATGGGTCGTACCATCGACCTCAAGATTAGTACCGTAATGCTCGAGGATCGTACCGTCGCGCCCGGAAAGTAAATATGTATACAATCCAACATTTATTTCCCTACCCCCCCCCCCCCCCAAAGCCCCAGTACTTGAGCACCCCGCACCAGACCCTTACAGAACTGCTGTCTGGGAGCAGGGGGTTGTATGTGTGAAAAACTGGGTCTACGATGGTGGATAACTGAGAAATATTGATAACCTGTGGGAAGCACAGAACAATGAGAAAGCACATACACACACATAGGGAAAGGCTAGAGGCCATATATTTGCCCCCCATGGAAAAGAGAAGAGAGAAAGGGTGACCTGATCACGGCCTTTAAGTTTTTTTAATCATCT
Source organism: Panulirus argus (assembly GCA_038088735.1). NCBI lineage: Eukaryota > Metazoa > Arthropoda > Malacostraca > Decapoda > Palinuridae > Panulirus > Panulirus argus. Next base: position 2,151 of record JAYMFT010149182.1, read on the forward strand.
TGATGATCATGATAGGTGCCCAATCCTTCGAGAGATGCGAGGATACAACAGCCTGAGGACAGCCTGAAATGAAAGAAGAGTCTTGTCAGAAAGGACGGAAAGAAGTATGAGAACAATTCCGTGAACGGAATCCAGCAAGTGAGAATAATAGTAATACAGTAACTGCAGACAGAATACAGGAGTTGATATAGGTATATGCCGGTAGAGAAGATTGTAGTAAATAATTCTTTGTAATATTTATTTCAGATATGTAACCACATGATGATACATTCAGTACATAAATTGATTTTGATATGACAAGCTTTACGAGCGTGTGGGGTCAAGTTATGGAAAATGGCCCGTTCGTTAGATATATGCATATCGTAAATTATTATATAGAGATGTAACGCTTTTGATATATTTGCTTTTGATCAATAAACCAGTAATTTCGTGAAGATTTATTATGGACATAGAGCATATATAGATAAAGTCTTTTGTTACAGAGCCATGTATATACTGATGGGTGAAGATCCGCCTTGTTTGAGTAAGAAAGACAAACGGAGACGCTTGCGTCTTTCGCCAGATGCATAGTGAGAGTGAATGCGGCTTAAGAATCGTCCTTAACACCTGAAGGAGTTGTTAAAAAGATATGTCGTTTGTGATGGTTTTGGCTTGCCCTTGAAGGCCTTAATGACCCTGGCAGTTGACTGGCCAAAAGCCCAAACAACCGTTTTATATATTATCCCAAATTTTTGTTGTCATATGCCGGAGCTATTGTCATGTATTTCAGTCTCTTCCCCATCCTTTGGACTGTAATCCTGTCATTCAAAGGCAAGTTTCCCTGGTACTATTTCGCTTTCAAGATGACTTAGGAAATGTTTTCTAAATGCGACATCCCGGATTTTGCCGGTGCTTTCCAGACACTAAGTTGTGCTGTGCGTTGATTCGCGCCCCGTGGTAGTTGACAGGACCATCAAACCTTCCCCTGAATAGCCATCACAACCGCCTCGACGGTAAATGGTCTCAAAATGACGACAAGGTATTGCTTGAGTCTTCCCAAGAGACACCGACCCGTCCAGGAGTTGTTCCTGGAATGTAGTGCAAACAGGTGACTGGTCCAAGCTCCATATATCTGAGCTGCTGCCATAGGCAGCTCCTCCGTACTGAGTACCGAGAGAAACACACACAGCTTCCTTGTCCTCTTCCATCAGCACCAGCAGAAGCTGTACCTGTAGAGAGACATCTTCCGTGTCTTCCTCCTCCGGCAGCACCAGCAGTAGCTCGACCTAGAGGGAGAAGGAAAGAAGCCTACCGTGTACTCCCGCAGCAGTAGCTCGTCTATGAGGGGGCAACTATCTGCACCTCGTCCAGTAGCACCAGCAAGAGTTCTTCCTCGAGCAGGACCACCACGACCTAGTACCACCACCTTGAGAGAGGGACCCTCTCGCTCCTTCAGCTGCACCAGCAGGAGCTTATCCTTGATCCTGGGAGGATGCTAGTCTCCCCAGGTCCTCATCCCAAAAATGAATGCAGATGGAGCCTCCCTCTTGGTCTGGAGAGAGAACCTCGTTTTTAAAGAGCTTCTCAACATGATTCCTTGAGCCGGATTTGCATTTTATGTTTTGTGTCTTATTTTGGTCGTACATCAAGAAGCTTTGAGCTGATGTTTGGCTCTAAGGGAAGATATTAGGGCCAGTGTTTACCGTAAGGCTCTCTGTTGAGTCCTAAGGGAAGGTGCTAAGGCCATTTTCGCCTATAGGGCTGTCTGATGACCCGTCAGGGAAGGTGATGGGGGTGTTCAGACTCTAGACAGTGGCCAGGGGCGGCCTGCTCCTATCTCTTCCTCCTCCAGCAGCAGCAGCATGTGATCTCGCCGCTGAGGTTGCATGAGTCCACAGCGTCAACATATGTTACATGCAACAAACTTTACAGGTCCCTTGTCACCTGACACATTCATAAACTGGTGTGTGTGTGTGTGTGTGTGGGAGAGACAGAGAAGAGAGCTCATGGGGTTCTGGTCTGTTCTTCCTCCTCCTCTCCTTCCTCTTCGGACGTCATAAAGAAACGGATTTGTTTCATTTACTCCTACTTGTCCCTTGTGTGTTTGGTTTGCCCTTGAGGGCAGACTTTGTAGTCTTGACTGGTCGATGGTTGGTGCACCGGCTCATGGAAGGACTGGGGTTAGGTCAATGGGGGTCATGCCCCCCCCCCCCCCCACCCACCCACCCACCCACCCACCCCCACCCGACATGGACAACCCTGGTAGGCTAGTTTGAAGCCTGTCAGTGAGGGCCATGTCCTTCGGCTATGGACACCCCCGGGCTTGCCTACCAAGAACTCAGAGGGCAGAAAGGTCAGCGCTGTGTCAGGAAATCAAAGACGCCATTGGTTGTTCTATGTATCGCCTTATTGATGGCCAGACAGCATTGATCTCCGATAGGTCACGGTATAAACAATCTGCTTGGACGAAGTGTATTGGTTATGATTGTTTATTTATAAACTGTAAGGAATAAATAAGTGTATTGAGTTCAGGCATGTGTGTGTGAGTGAGTGTGTGTGGTTCTGTCTATACAATCCTCTCATTATTGATTTCAATTAATAATGCATTAACTTCTTTGCCCTGGGTGCTCTTCCAAGAGGCTCCGGCAGCGCATAGGGAGCCAGCCACGTCCACCAGCCGAGACATTAGAGATATAGAGGTGGGTCTCGCTGATGCGGTCAGGGATCTCGATGCTCTATACAGTAAGTCTCGCCAGAATGTCTCGCAGCCACAAGAGAGATCAAGAGAGACACAAGGGCGGCCGTCCCTCACACACGCCCGTAAAAAAGACACTTACGCTGGGTGGGTGGGGTGAGGGGGAACACAGTGCTAAGCTCGCTCGCCGTAACTTAGGTCCATCAGCCGTTAGCTCCTGCATGTGAAAGCCGGCCGTAAAGGTCCCATCAGCAGGGAAGGGCCCCAGCTTGAAAGCTGTGGGATAGCACTGTCTGCACCGGTCAGTGGGGAGAATACAGTGGTAATCTCCGTCATAAGGGCAATTATCAGCTTAAACCGGCGTGGAAAAGATGCGGGATAGCACTGTTTACACCCGACGGTGAGTTTGCTGGGGGGGAGCAGAGTGTTAACATCACAGTAAGGGCCACAAATCATTGAGTTCGTCTTAAAGAATGATGTACCGATGTCACTAGCAGGTAATATTGGGAAATGACAGTGCTACCCTGGCCATAGGGGTCATGAGTCGCTGGGGCGGTTGTGGTACTCCCGCCTTAAGAGCCATGGTTTTAGGGGAAAAGAGAGAGAGAGAGATTGGGTTAGCGCTGTCATCATCCTGCCCCAGGGGCTGGGAAGGCTCTTATGTATAATGGGTTTACCCGCTCACTTCGCCCTTACTGGTAGGCTGGGGGCTGTGTTGAGGGGTGAGCAGGGATTACTGGGAAGTGAAAGGATTAACGAGTATTGAGGGAGGTTACCGGGGAGTAAGAGGATTAATGGGGAGTGAAGGGGATTAGTATTGCATGATAGGATTAACGGGGAGTGAGTGGGATTAACAGTCAGTGAGAGATGTGGGAGGTTTAGCGGGGGGGGGGGGTTTAGTGAATTTATTCAGAAAGATCGGTAATGATAGGTGATTAAGCGGGATTACAACTTGGCCGAGGTAGGATTGAGGTGGGATGGACGGAGACAGGAGTAGGGAGGGCATTAACCGGGAAATGTGGGATGAAATGAGGTAGAGAGAGAGAGAGAAAGAGAGGTGAGTGTGGTACCTTCTCTCTCTCTCTCTCTCTCTCTCCAGATTGATACATCGATACAACCCTTCCATCTTCCTCCTCCTCCTCTTCCTGCCACCACCAGCGCCTCCCCCTCCTCCTCCTCCTGTAGGAGGTGTTGTCACCGCAAAGCCGGGAACCGAAAAGATGGCTCCCCACAGATCCTTCCCCCAAGAGGATGAATGGCACCACTCGTCCCCCCAGGACTCTGGGGTTAAAATTCCTTCTTCCACCAGGGAAATATTTTGTTTCACTACACACACACACACACACAGAAACATATTTCATGCATTTTGAGTGAATTTTGATTCTTATAAAATGATTATCGGCTTTCTATTGGCCATAAGTTGTTGGGTTCGGGTTGGGCTTCGGCCGTCATAACCTCACAGTTTGGGAGGAAATAATTATTTGTCATTCCTTGAGAGAGCTGGGCTAAGGCAGTTCCTTCTCTTGACTGCAGTGGATTTCTGCCACTCCTTTGCCCATACGTTCGATTTCTCTTCGCTTTCATAACATCATCTTATTTACAAGTTATGTTTTGTAAACATGTATAACATAACACCTCTTTAAAGCACTGAAAAGTTTATAATGACTTTGTTTACTTTCATCTTTAAAGATATTATATTTTTTTTTGCGCCATGATTTCCAGTTCGCTATGACGATTTTTTTTTTTTTTTTTTTTTTTTTTTTTTTTCCCCACTTTGGCGTGGGTAACGACATAGTGGTGAGTTTTGAAAGCTGTTAGTAGGGGCAGTGTAAGGTTGTTTAGGTGCAAATGGCGGTGGATATGAATTATATGAAGACCCAAAGGGTATGTTCACTCTAAAGGTTGACTGTACCATAGTAACAAATGCTACTTGGATCTTTTAAGAAGGTTCAAAAGTTTCCCATGGAAGTTTGGGGCTGCCTGGCAGACATCTTGGAAGGCAAGGAGGTTGAGTTCTTTAAATATATATATATATATATATATATATGGACGCTCATATGACAGTTATGCCTTTAAATCTGTTCCCCAACGGCGTTACTCAAGACGTCGTAATATTCTTTAGTTTACGACAGCCAACTCACGAACGCTTCGTGTACCCGACGGTAATTATTAACGAAAGAATAATAGAAGTTGTACTGCTGGTGCGGGGGAGAGAGAGAGAGAGAGACGTAAAGAGTATAGTTAGAGGCCGGGGCCACAGAGGGCGCGGGCGGGTCGTAGCTTGGCGGGAAGGAACGATGGGACGGGGGGAGCCCAGCCATCCTGGGCTTTAACTGTCTGACGTTATTCCGGCCCCAGCTGTCCTGCCCGCCGTTACTGCTTCTCCCGTTGTTTGTTTCTGGCATTTTGCTTCTGTCGAAGCGCGTTTGTGTGTGTGTGCGTGTCTCGCCGCAACCGTTGATTCCCCGTTATCCGCAACGGGAGACGGGAATGACATTTAAGAGAATCGTTCCCGTGTGACCCGGAATGGCTTTGGCTTCCCTTTCCCGGGGACCTGGGAAATGCTCACCTCCGACGGCCTGGTATGCGGGTCATGTGACCCGGGGAGACGGTCGGGTTGCCTTGAGGACACGACACGACACGAGGCGACGTCTTTACGACCAGTCGTATCTCACGGGTTGAGGCCATCCCGCCGGCTTATTGTGTCTAGATCCAGCGGACGACACGTGACGGTACGGCACTTGAGCACGGCAGTACGACCCTTGCGCACGACGGTACGACCCTTGGTGAAATGTCCTCTGACCTTCCCAGTAAGGGTCAGGTCACGTCATCGTACCCCACGTCGTGGTCGGGGACACGTACCGTCGTGCTCAAGGGTCATGCCGTCGTGTTCAGCGGGGCTTAGACTCCTCCCCCACGGCTTCAGTGCATCGGCTTCAGTAAACGTAACCTGAACAAATGTTTCAAACTGTTTAAGTTTTATTTCCGTAACGAAATAATTCCAGAGGTTGAAATGATTTTAGATATCGCATTCAATAGAAAAAGATTATTCTGTATGTTATTTTTTGCCGTTATTATTTTCATTATTTTATTACTATTTTCCCAAATTACCTTTAGTTGTTTTTTACGTAAAGTGAGACTGAAAAATATTTAGATTTTTCTCTATTATTTCACGCCTTGCAGTTACTCTTAGGGTTTATTTTCCGTCTTTTTTTCTTAATCAAGTTGATTGGCATTAAAAGACCCTTTTACTTATACTGCTGATTACTTCCTTTTCCCGTTAATGATGACATGATACGTTTTTTTTTTTTATCCAATTTTGCTTGTCTTAATACTTTCTGTATAATGTTGACATGTTCTTTTTGTAATGATGATACATATACTGTGTTTATGTCTTAGCAAGTGCATTGTTACCCCATGGGAGATAAACTTTGAGAGGTACTTCCTGGAAAGTATCTCCCTCCAAGGGGGTTAACCTAATTGCTTGATATCTGGAACGGGTATAAGGTATAAGGCAGAGTTCTTACAAGCAGGATATAAGGGTGAAGGGCTGTCAGTATAAGGTTAGACCCTTAATACAGGTGTGAGGCGGGTATAAGGCGTGAATCGTAGTTTTTTAACGGCTGATTATGAGAATCAGGTATAAGGAGAGATACCTGAATAAAACGCATTGAGCTACAAATATATAAGGAGGCACCCCCCCCCCCCAACCCTCTCACATCTACACAGGAAGATGTATAATTTCTGTAGTGATTTGTAGCGTTGGTTGGCTCGGTTATATATCTTCCTGTGGAGTTAAATATTCAACTAACAACTGCTGTGAGCCGGCCAACAGCCGCCCCCGTCTCCCTCCTGCGTCGCCCCTGACCGGGCGGGGAGTTCTTCCTCCTTCACCCCCTCCTTCACCTCCTACTGCAGGAGTCCGTTTAAAGGATGAGCGACTTAAGACGTTGGGGTGGGTGAATGTCTGGGTGGTGGGAGGGAGGAAGGTGGTGGCACCATTGATTAATGGGCGTCAGGTATCTCCCCATTAGTAGGGGTGGGGATAGGACGTGGTTGGTTGTGTAACTGAGGCGCTGGTTGTTAGAGGCAAGAGCCGTCGTGTACTAACTACAGTACCCCGGCTAAAGTCTTACTGTAGTGAACTACGGCGGTTACAGTCTTGCTGTATTGACTACAACATAACGAGGTGGTTATGGCTGTAGCGGGGGAGGTTAACAATAGAGGCAGTGGCGAGGCTGGCTGGTAATGGCGGTAGAAGGGTGATGGAAATGATGGCAGCCATTTATCTCGGTGAGGGAGGGAGGGGACTCGGGAGTGATTGGGGTGTGGGCAGGTAATAGGTAGTTTATGGGGACCATTAAATGGGGCAGTTTAAGCGGGTTTATAGAGGAGGGGGTCGTTAATTAAGGTTCATCAAAGGCTGGCGGGAGGAATTCCTCGAACGCTTGGGATCCCGTGTTGTGCTCCACCCGAGGCTCAGGTTAATCCGCCACATCCTTCATCTGAGGCTCAGTATAATCCGTCATTAGCTTCACCCGAGGGTTGAGGATGATACGCCATTACCTCCATTAAAAGACCAGGATAATTGTGGGAGTACGTGGCTGTAGTGCTAGAAGGAGGATAGCAAAGCCACCCACCTCTCCCTCTGGCTCAACAACCGGAAGGAAAGATTTGAAGAAGAAAAACTACTATTCATTGTTCTCGTAAGATACTGGCATGGAATTTTTCCAGGAAAGTGTGGCATGGAAAACGTGCTCCATCTGTTTGTTGACCTCTTTCCTCCCGTGGGGTCTGTTCCATTAATGGCGCCAAGCACCGTGTTGATCTAATACTTTAACTTTCCCTTAGTTCGAACGATTCTTTCATTACGCTCCTCTCTACATCCACGTTTTCAATATCTTTGAAAATACACCAGATGTTTTCCATCTTCAGGCTCAAAATCATAGAAACATAGTCAAGAATCAAACTAACTGCTATTAAGATGAAACTAACAATTGGGCCAGGCGCCTAGCTTAGCCAAGCACAGAACCCTTTGTTCTATTAGTTTATTTCTAGCCATTACACCAGGAGTTCAAGGTTTATTCCGAAGAATAATGAAGGCTACAGGCGTCTTAGGCTTATAAACCTGAATTCGATGCCCTGCGTATTTCATCATTTATATTTTGATGGCGTAAACAGTCACTAATTTTAGTCGAATGCCGTTACTGAAAACTCAGTTATTTAAACATTTACAACCACAGTAAAGTAAATACTGGTAACACAAACTTGTTTTTTCTCTGAAACAATTTGAATTTGATTTTTTTCCTTTTGTTGATAGACTTCGAGCCTTTGTGCATTCATTATACAGCGGTGATTGACAGTGACGACAAGACCGGGAGTACGGACTGCCTACAATGAAAGTTCACTCCTATTTTTGTCTCTTGTTGACGAACCATTTGAATGGCAACTGACACGTAACGGCTGCCCGAGTGACGTCATCGTGACCCAAAGCGACAACGGCTCTAAACATTGTTCTGACCGTTCGACAAGTTGTGGTAAATATGGCTTTGTATTTCCTCACGTTGGAATTTCGGCTGTAGTGACTTTTCTCCCTTTTTTATTAGGGATATAAATATACTATGACAGTGAGAAAGACGCAAGGTGTGCTAGCACGGATACTTGCTTCGTTCATCCTGCTATAAAAAAAGACAAAGCCTTATGGAGCGTCCTTTGTGAAGGTCGATAATCCTGGGCCATAAAATATTTAAAATGATGTGGCGCAGCCATCACAGTGGAGACGAGGCCAGGGGCATTAATTATTGATACTCATCGCTGTCTTTGTACCCGTTACACAACCAATTTATAGAACAACAAAGATTTACACGTGCGCATAATTTCAATAAATAATATTCTTATCAATGCAAACCTGTCTTTACATCCAGGCTCCCTCGGGGTTCCTTGCCGCATTCCCGCCAAACACACATTTCTTAATGCCCATTGTTTTAAATATTCTTTCTTACATCGTACTGATTAACTGTGTTCAAAGCCTTAAGCCACTGAAATTTATAGATGAGAACTTAGTGGATATTTAGCTTCAAACATCTCGACGAATGAAGGCGCGTTCGCAGGAGTTCCCGCCATATTGTGGTGTAGACGGTGTGGCGCTGGGCCGGGATGTGCCACCGTCGCTAATTAATGACCGCCCGTCCGCACTCCCCAGGTACCCTCATGAGACTCGTTACGACATGGAAAGACCTGATAAAACACATGCAATGCTCAGGTAACTAATTAAAGTGGCTGACTTTTTTAGGGTTACAGAGATGGTTTGAACAGAACTTTAACGTAGGAAATTCTTTGAGGAAGCTATTTACATCTCGTAAATTGTAAATAAATGAGGGCAGTCGTTTCGTAGAATTTATTTTCCTTCCATAAACGTGGGCTGAGATTATTTTGCCCTTGACACAGAGGGGGACCGATTGTTTCGTAGGAGTTTCCATTCGTCATGCGTCTGTGGCAGGTAAATATACCGGTTAAGTTTGGATCAAGGATGATTCATCAAATAAAATGTCACCGTGGGTCCTCATCACGGCGATAAAGTAAACAAAGGCAACCTCCATCTTGGTTCCCCTTAACCTGCAGCCGCTGGACCCGAGGCGTTCGAATAAGAATGTTTACACGTAGTGTCTTGCTTCCTGGAAGGTCGGACAAGAAGTAGTGATGGAAATGTATTGGTATATAATTCATCTATCGTAAACCACATTAGATTAGGTATGATAGGATTTAGAGGGGGAGGGGGGGAATACAGTTTGCTGGCGCTCGAATGATACTGTTTGAAAATGGGAATACCAGTGATATGTATCTTACCCATCACGGCAGCGTGAGGGGCTAGTGTGTTGGTGTTTATTTAGTCATGAAGACTGGCCGCATGGCTTCCAGAAGTCTCCCACGAAAAAAAACTCATAAAGATGGTAAAATATTTAATCAACACGGGCCGGCCGCGTGTTCTCTTAGTGAATGGTTTTTATCTCTTAAAATTTCAAAACAGTCTTTGTCCATCCACTAATGTTTATTGTTTATATAAGTAGAGACTCAGTCTGATCAATAAGGCTGCAGATATCCGGCGTCCTCAGTCATCCTGCCCGACCTAGCCCGCCCACCCGACAGACATCTTCGGAAATGTTTTTTATTCCGGTCTCCCTCCCCCTCCCCTCTCCCTTAAAACGTTCTCGTGCTCCTGTTTATCGCCTTCATGAAGCCGGTTTTATGTCCCAGATATTTCGTGATCTTGCTGTGAATACGCGTATACGGCATTAGAGAAATAAGGTTGGGTGGTGCGCCCTGGTCGCCTTAAAAGTATTCGAATGTTTTTGTGATTCGCTTATTTCTTGGCGGCTGCGCTGTACCGTGGAGACGGTAAGGCATAAACATCAGACGTTGTTTACAGAAGGAAGCAACCTTATCTTACGTTTCTGACACATTTCTGGTCACGATTTGAACTTTACCTCCTTCACGTAAATCATTATTCGAACGCATTGCTGGAACCTGCTTCCTCGCTCGCATGCTCTTCCCAGGGAGAATAATTCATGAGTGTGCAGCGTGTTAACAACGCATTCGTTATGAATGATAGCTTATCATATGTAATGCGTTGTGTTGGGAGTTCACCGGAGTTGGTGTATAATGCAGGACAGATTGTGGAAAGCGGATGATGTTCGAACAAGACAGAATACTACCGAGGGCTTCGAAATATTGGACAAATGAAAGACATGCGCTGTGATATATATATATATATATATATATATATATATATATATATATATATATATATTATCTCAGGGTATAGGGGAGAAA
>JAYMFT010149193.1:0-12654 GCA_038088735.1 Panulirus argus
GGTGATATGAATGTGAAAGTGGGATGTGATGAAATTGGTGAGATAGTTGGTAAATGGGGAGTGCCTGGAGTAAATGACAATGGAAGCTATCTTGTGGATCTTTGTATTGAGAGGGGTTTGTTCCTTGCAAACACCTTTTTTCAGCACAAGATGATCCACGGATATACATGGATGAAGAATGGTGGAGGAGAAGAGCAAAAGGCTTTGATTAACTTTGTGGCAGAAGATGAAAGATTGAGAAAGGCTGTGTGGAATGCCAGTCATGAGAGGATTCCTTGGAGGCTCTGACCATTCTGCAGTTCTTGTGGGGATAAGGATAAGGGAGAAGTGGAGGTATGGCATAAGAAAGAATGGAGAGGTAAAAGTGTTGGCAAGCGATAAGATGAATCAGGAAAAATACAGGGAGGAGTATGAAAGGAAGGTAAATGAATATTTAGATGGAAGTGCAGTGAATGTAAGAATGCAGTCATGTGTGAATGAGGTGTTTAAAATGTTTAGAGAGATACAAGTAAAGGTTGTACACTCAGTAGTTGGATAAAAGGTAATGAGATACAGGAATAAAAGGGCAATGCAGCATGGTGGACAGAAGATATTAGAAATGCTGTGGAAGAGAAGAAAATGGCATGTGGTAGATTGCTCAAAAGGAGTGTACTAGTGGAAGTTCAGCAAAAGAGAAGGAAAGAATACAGGCTATGTACGTGGAATGTTTAGAAGCTGATAGAGGAAAGCAAAGAAAGAGTACATGAAGATTTTGGAAGAAAGTTAAGAGAAAAGTTTTGGAATAATAAGAAACTATAATGGAAGAAGGTGTAAAAGGAAAGAGGTGGATGTAAGAGTAGAAATGTTGATGTGAGAAGTAAGGAAGGTGAATTGCTGAACCAAGAGGAGGAAGTGAAAGGAAGATGGAAAGAGTATTTTGAAGAACTGATGAATGTGGGAGAAGGGGTGGCAACAGCTGTTACATGCACAAGTATGGAGGAGGGAAGGAAGAGGATACAAGTGCAGGGGCCTATAGCAAAGAGAGAAGTAAAAAGGACAGTAATGAGGCTGAAGGTAGGAAAGACACCTGGAGTAGATGGGATTTTGGCTGAAATACTGAAGTATGGAGGAGAAAGTGTGATAGAGTGGATGCATCTTATATGTAATTTTAGCATGGAAACATAAAGGTGTGCCTGAGGATTGGGTGAAAGCTATTATTGTTCCTTTATTCAAAGAAAAAGGTGCAAAAGATGTATGTAGCAATTATAGGGAATAAGTGTGTTAAGCATACCAGGAAAAATGTGTGCAAGAATATTAATTGACAAAGTGATAGAAGTGACTGAATGCAAGATAAGTGAAGAACAAGGGGATTTTATGAAAGGTTGGGGATGTGTGGATCTGGAGAACGTGTATGACAGAGTCGAGTGGAATGCTTTATGGGACGTATTAAGGATATATGGTATAGGGGGACAACTACTGGATGGTGTAAAAGCCTTTCACAGAGGAGCAAATGCATGCATTAAAAATAGAAGGAGAGCTGTGTGAAAGTAGGTGTGAGGCAGGGCTGTGTGCTGTCACCATGGCTTTCTAACATATATATGGATGGAGTGATAAGAGAGATTAAAGCAAAACTAGGGAAAAGGGGTGCAGAGATAGAGTGTGGCGATGAGATATGGTGGCTAGCGGCAAGCCTGTTTGTGGATTATACTGTGTTGTGTGCGGAGAGTGAAGAGGAGTTACAGAAGGTTGTGTGTTTTATGATGTGTGTAAGTGGAGGAAATTGAAGGTAAATGCAAGTAAAAGTAAAGTAATGGTGTTTGAAAGGAAACTGAGTGAAAATATAGATTTTGTAAAACCTTATAGAGTGAAAGAAAAAAGTGTACTAAATTGTGCTGTGGGTATGGGAGGAAAGAGACTGGAAGAAGTGAGGGAATTTAAGTTTCTGGGAGCTGTCTTGGGTAAGATTGATGTGGTAGGAGAGATAAGGGAGAAAGCAGTACAGGGTAGAAGAGTCATTGGGTTCCTTAACAGAATAATGAAGAGTAGAGGTGTAAGTTTGGAAGTGAAGAGAGGATTAAGGAACAGCACATTCCTCCCAACCCTGACCTATGCAGCCATGCAGCCGAAACATGGACATGGAGTGAGGCACAGAGGTCAAGAATCCAGGCTGTGGAAATGAACTATTTGAGAAAAGCTTGTGGTGTGATTAGATGGAATAAAAAAGAAATGAAAGGGTGTATGAGAGATGTGGTATGGCAAAGAATGCAAAGGGAGTGAATTGTGGAGTGGTAGAATGGGTGAAATGTAATACTTGGAGGTGGTTTGGGCATATGAAAAGAATGCAAGAGTGGCAGTTTATAAGGAGAGTGTATGATAATACAATTAAAGGGGTTGGTGTGAGTGGAAGACCACCTCTGACATGGGCACATAGGTTGGAGGAATGCTGAAGGGAGAAAAATTGATGAAGAATGCATGGAATGGTGTATGCAAGGGAGGCATGTAAGGACAGGGATAAGTGGAGACTTTTGCCATGGCCACCCCTTGATGGGAGTTCCCAGAGGGAATGGGCATCAGAGATATAGATAGATAGATAGATACTACCTGCCTGGGTATCAGAAGGGTTCATGAGAGTTGCATATTGAGCCAGCACTTTATTGATTGTCAAGTTGCTCTCCTCTGACCAAGGAAGCTGTCTTTTCTTTCTGCCTTACCCACACTTGGACTACTGGTATTTTGTCCACAGACATACAATCTCTCCTTGTTGCACATAACACTTGACAGCACGTAACTCACAGCTCATTCATCATACCTCTAGATTTTCTTGCACTTTATATTAGCCCTGCCTTTTGGCAAAATTGTAGAAACAATAGATAGACATAGTAGGTAGGAAGATTAGGTTAGGGCAGTAGCATTAGGTATAAACATCAGGTAGAAGTAGTTGGTAGTAACATTAGGCAGGAGCATTAGGTAGAAGTAGTCAGTGGGAACATTAGGTTGGAGCCTCTGCAAACACATTACTAGAGTTGCTCTCTGCCATTGGCCTGTTAAGTGTGAGGCATTAAAGGCTCAGAAGTGGCACTGGAGTTCACTAGTTATTTAGACTTTTTTGCCATGGCCACCCCCTTGAGGAAGTTCCAGGAGGGAACAAGCAAGAGAAATATAGATAGATAACTTGTGTACTGCAAGAAGTCCTAAAACCTCATAACAGATGAAGAAATGCCACAGTCGCTCACAACCATTCTCTAACTGTCATGTACAACATACTGAAACCACAACCTCCTATCTACAGCCAGGCCTCAAAAACCTTTCTGTGGTTTTCCCCGGATGCTTCACATGTCCTGGTTCAGTCTATTGACAGCACGTTGAACCCTGTATACCACATCATTCCAATTCTCTCTGTCCCTTGCATACCTTTCACCCTCTTGTATGTACAGGATTTGATCACTCCAAATATTTTTTACTCCATTCTTCCATATCTAATTTGGTCTTCCCCTTAATCGTGTCCCCTCCAATTTTCAGATCTCTCAACCACACACTTTCTATTACCACACCATTCTCTTACCCTTTTGTTAATTACTCCTAGTTAATATTGAGGCTAATTAGCTTTTTAAGCATTGTTTCTAGCCCATGGACAGAGTACTACAGGCTTTTGAGAGTATGCTTTCTTGAAAATGGTTAAATTACCTTTTACCCATAAAAATGAGGTGTATCCATGAAGATAATAAGAAACTATACTGGAAAGTGGTGGATGTAAGAGTGGAAGTGTTGATGTGAAAAGTAAGAAAGGGGAACTGCTGAATCAAAAGGAAGATGGAAGAGTATTTTGAAGAACTGATGATTTTGGGAGAATTGGAGGCAGCACTTGTTACATGCATCGGTATGGAAGATGGAAGGAAGAGGATACAAGCGCAGGGGCCTGTAGCAAAAAGGGAGGTAAGAAGGGCAATAATGAGGCTGAAGGTAGGAAAGGCATCTGGAGTGGATGGGATTATTGCTGAAATGCTGAAGAATGGAGGAAAAAGTGTGATAGAGTGGATCCATTTTATATGTAATTTAGCATGGAAACACAGGGTTATACCTGAGGATTGGGTGAAAGCTATTATTGTTCCTTTATTCAAAGGAAAAGGTGCTAAGGATGTATGTAGCAATTATAGGAGAATAAATTTATTAAGTATACAGGAAAAGTGTAAACATGAAAGTTAACTGATAGAGTGATGGAAGTGACAGAATGTAGAATAAGTAAAGAGCAAGGGGGTTTTAGGAAAAGTAGAGGATGTGTGGATCAGATTTTGTAGTAAAGATGACCATGGAAAAGTATTTAGCAAAAGGGAAGAAGTTCTATGCAGCTTTTATGGATCTGAAGAAAGCATATTAGAGAGTTGAGAGGAATGCTGTATGTGATGTGTTAAAGATATATGGTGTAGGGAGACAACTGTTGGATAGTGTGAAAGCATTCTATAGAGGAGCAAATGTGTATGTAAGAGTGGGTGGGGAGCTGAGTGAAAGTTTTGGGTTACATGTTGGTGTGAGGCTTTCATCTCTCTTATTACTCCTTTTATGCATATACACCCACATGTATACCTAAACTTTTGCTCAATTCAGCATTCACTCTCACACATGCATTTGCTCCTCTATAGAAGGCTTTCACACCATCCAACAGTTGTCTCCCTACTCCATATATCCTTAACACATCCCATAAGGCACTCCCCTTGATTCTGTCATGTGCTTCCTCCAGGTCCATAAAAGCTGCATACAACTTCTTACCTTTCACTAGATACTTTTCCACAGTCATCTGCACTACAAAAATCTGATCTAGACATCCCTTACCTTTCCTGAAACTCCCATGCTCTTCATTAATTCTGCATTCAGTCACTTCCATCACTCTATTGATCAACATTCATGCATACATTTTTCCTGGTATACTTACCAAGACTTATTCCCCTATAATTGTTACACACATCCTTAGCACCTTTTCCTTTGAATACAGGAACAATAATACCTTTCAACCAATCCTCAGGCACAACATTCTGTTTCCATGCTAGTTTACACATGAGATGCATCCACTCTTTCAAACTTTCTCCTCCATACTTCAACATTTCAGCTTTAATCCCATCTACTCCAGGTGCCTTTCTTAACTTCAACTGATTGTTACCCTTTTTACCTCCCTTCTTATTATGGGCCCCTGCACTTGTATCCTTTTCCTTCCATCCCACATAGCTGTGCCAGTAACAACTGCTGTCTCACCATCTCCACATTCATCAGTTCTTCAAAATACTCTTTCTATCTTCCTCTCACTTCCTCCTTTTGATTCAGCAACTCCTCTTCATTACTTCTCACATTAATATTTCCAATCTTACATCCACCTCTTTTCTTGTTTACCTTCTTTAAGTACAATTTCTTATTTTCTCTAAATCTTTCACTCAACTTCAGTCCTAAATCTCCATCTAGTATGTTTTCTTCTATGAACTTAACATTCTGCATTTTTTTATGTTGAAGGCTCCAGTCATGGACAAAAGTCCACATCAAGGCCAGGCACTAATTGAAATGTAGAGTCAATCAAGAAACAGGAAAAAATAAAGACAGGGAAAGTATTTACGAATTTTTGAGAAAGTGAAAGACCTGTCTTTTGAAATGAGCCAAGTCATAGTTATTGGGAAAAGACATGAGAAGGTAGAGAGTTCCAAAGCTTCGACGTGTAAGGACAGAAGCAGTTAACAAAACGGCACTCCCTTGAGTTGCCATTGGCCACACTATACTCATGTGACGCAGATTAGAAAGCTGGATCACCAGGCAGGAATAAGGAGGAGATTCCTTCGTTGGATAGAAGACTGTTTCTGTAAGAGGGAACGAATGACTCATGTCAGAGGAACCCTTTCGAAATGGATTGAGGTGACCAGCGGAGTGTCACAGGGTTCGGTTGTGGGACCATTACTCTCGGTCTGTATTAATGACCTGCCTGAAGATTTGGAATCCTAACTGAAGAGGAACATACGATCCTGATGCACCAAACTTCATTCATGCTAAGTTTACAGAATAAAGGCAGTCCATAGTATGGGAAGTGTTCATTTACGTATCAGTTAGACAACACATAGAGCGATTTACCAGCAGTAGTTTCGGACAACAAGGCTATATTGTCATTTGAGGGGTAGACTGGGTGAAGTCTAAAATCAAACTTCTTGAATATTGCGGTAACATATCATTTGATGTCACAGAACTAAGCGGAACACTTCAAGTTGTAGTCAGTTACAGACGAGATCTAAGGATTACATGTCTGGAGTGTGTGTTTCTATATCTTTAGTCGTTCCACTTCATGACCTTAGTTTGAAGAAGTAATTTTTAAGTGACCTAGTAATGTAATTGCTCATCTCTGTTATTCCTCTGTTATTTCCACTAATCATTTCCCTATTTCTCTGATGAATACATTCGAGGAAATTTCAGCTGATACATATATGCTTGCATATAAATTTAGCCACTCACGTCTTTGTCCCAGATTGTGTACAAATATTTCCAAAATCTATTGGGATTCCCTTTAACCGAAAAAACCACATGTTTTTCAAACTATCATGGAATTTTCTATCCTATTTTCTAACTTTTTTTTTTTAAGAGCTTGTCCAAACCTACCTCTGTCTCAAGTCAGTCTGAGAAAGAGATTTCTTGTGTAGTGTTTCAAGGTATCCCTTAATTTCTTTCATATTTTTCTTGTCTCATTTTTTTTATAGATATATACCCAGCTGTTACATGGTTTACAGATTCCGTCATACTCTTCTTAGTGATATATTCAGTGTCTTCATCATTTACTAGCGTCCTCTTCGTTTCGGTCAGTATTCTAATATTTCCCTTTTCATAGGATTTCTTTTTTCAGCCTTGGTTTACGTGGGACATACGCGCGTTTACTGTTTACTTCATTTACATCCTGTGTAAATAATTAATGTGGTTTGTACAACAAATCTAACAATAATATCTATCAGGTATCTAACCTGTGTTCATATCCATTCGACTATATGGATTGAAGCTTTATTCAGTGATCGACATTAATGAGGAAAAGATAAAATAAAATAAGTTAGATGCTGACTGGAGGAAAGAATGAAAAGACTTTAATATAAAAGGAAAAAAATTATAATATGGATTTTCAAGCTGCCTGCGACTATTTCCCCCTAGAGCTGTATGGAACGCACCCCAGACACAGCTGATCCAAGGGCGGGAATCGGGTATAAACAAGTCCAGGGAAGGTTATTCATAAGGTCATGTAACTCAGTACATTGTACGGAAAATTTATCTACCCATTTTCATTGCCACTGTTAACTCAGGAAAGAGTGTTCTTATCCTGACAGAGAGGTGGTTTTATTTTAGCTTTGAAACTATCTTTGGGAAATGCCCATAATCGTGCCTCCTGACATTGTTGGTATAATTACAATGGGCAAGAAGGTTAGTATTATTACCGTTTCGGACATCCCGGTTAGGATTCGTATGGTTTAAGTTGTTTTCGCATTATTTTTGACGTCTTTTACAGGATTCTGACTCATTTCTATTACAAATAACTACTTTTTGCGATTTCGTTTCCCATGGGGTCCCCCATTATCTTTGGATAAAGGGGGTGGAGGATATCTCAAGAGGTAGGAATCTGTGTTAGAAATTAAGATCATAATCGTGCAAAACATCAAAAACCATCGGAGGAACATGATTTTGACTTCCAAACTGATGGATTTCCGAAACGGTAATTGTACCGGAAGGAATATTGTAATAATACTTAATTTAAAACTCCCAAAAACTTCGGTAACCCAGATATGTGTGCTGTGAGCAGTGAAGGAACCATCAGGGTGGTGAAGACATGGCGAGAAACGCGTCTTCGGGCATGACAAAGTCAGAAGGGGCTGATAGAGGAGAGTCACCCCAGAGGTGCCGATTTGTAAAGAAAGTAATGCTGGCCAATGATCACTTTGCCCTAACCTTCAAATTCACCCTCAATCTTGATATATGTTAGAGTGAATTTTGGTCCGGATTAGTCTCTACAAGTGGACCGACTGCCCACAGGGGTGCTGGTAGATATATTTTTTTTTTCATGTTGAAGGCTCCAATCATGGACAAAAGTCCACACCAAGGCTGGGCCCTGATTGAAATATAGAGAGAATTGGGAAAGGGGGAAAACAGACAGGGAAAGTATTTACAAATTTTTGAGACATTGAAAAACGTGTTTCTGCTCCATGTATCTACTTCATATCAATATAACAAGGAAGTAGAACATATGATATATAGTGTGTAAATTTTCTAAATCTAAAGCTTTCAAGTTTTATTTTATACGAAATGTATAACAATTTAGAGAATCATTGGCATTCTTTAAGATTAGGCTAAAAACTAGTAGATGGAAAACTGATTCATTTGTTGAACTTTGGAAATAAAGTTTTTCCAATTTTGGCAAAATTTGAAGTGAGAAGTTTGGCAACTTTCAGTATCTTGCAGCCTTTCAGAATGGAAAGTTAAGAATTTTTAGCAGTGTCTTGGACCATGTTGTTGCAACAGAAACTAGCAAGGCATCCTGTAGAAAGGAAATATAGGTCACAAATAAAATGTTCAAAGAGGAATGAGGGCAAAGGCAGTGCAAAGTATCACCTCTTCATTGCTAGTACGAGAGACCAATATTCATTATTAAACCAGACATTATTTTGAGGCTACTATATGTTTACTATATGTTTACTTTGATTTTGTCTTTTGGTGCATTCAATAACCATATTAATAGATTGGTTGGTTGGTAGGTTTATTTCAAGGTTGTCAAACCAAGAGGGTTATCTAACATGTATTTTTACAGGATAATTGATCTTTATGGGCTGACAGGCTTGAATCAGTCTGACCAACCATTCAATCTAAATCTTAGGTTAGCTTTTTTATTTTTTACCAGACTGACATGACATAGGTAAAACATGCCCAGTCAAGGTCATTTTGGGTGAAAGAAATCAGTAAGATAAAGAGAAAGATTCTGAAGAGGGCTTTACAGGTTTTACAGACCTGTCTCATAAAGGAAAAATGATAATATGAAGAAGGGAAGAAAAGGAGGGAAGAGAATTCCACAACTTACCTTGTGAAGGGAAGAATGGGGTACCATGATATGCAATCCTTGAGTAGCTGATCTTCACACAGAAATGGTGGGAAGCAGCAGTCATCTGTATGTCAAGGGTTCAAACCTTGGAGATGAGGATATTTGCGAACAGCTCATGAGAACATTGGCCAAAATGATACCATGACTTTTTTCATTATTTTGTTACTTTCTGCAAGATTACCTGTCATGTAAAATTGCTGACACCCTTGTAATAATGTATTTGTACTGTATGGAGAGGAAGTTTTACATTTGTGAGGCCCCATTTCTTGAACTGTCCACTATCATACAGCTTTATGCAATTCTGTATACCACCCACATTTACAGTCTTTTACCTCGTTGTATGAGTTTATGTTGCGGAGTGGTTGAATATCAAGTTTGTCTTTATTTATGATTTTTATGTAGTAAACACGTCTTTTATAATTTTTTTTTTAGCTTTTATGTTAAATTTGCATACAGAACATTGGTTAAGTTGCTGAAATCTTATTTTACTTGCACTGATTTTTAAGAGCTTTGGCATATACCATTTTCTAGTGGCTTGCATTTAGATCAGAGTGTGTGTATATTGTTATGTATCTGGTAAATTACCACCATTTGTACATGAAGCACGTGTATATCAGTTTATTGTGTTCAGTTTTACAAGACAAATCATATTTTCGTTGTCCATTTTTGTTAACAGGATTAGGGAAGATGAGATACATAACTCTTGGTGCATAGCTGAAGGGAAATCCCAGTCAAGACAAAATGCCTGAGGTTGTGCTGAATGGTGTGCCAGTAAGGTTCCCCTTTGAGCCTTATGAAGTTCAAACATCATATATGACAAGAGTCATTGAGTGTTTACAACGTGTAAGTGTGAAATTATGGTTCTTCTTGCTTATATATAGACAATGCAGCTCTTCAATATAAATTTAGTGTGATAATTTCTCTCGATATATACAGTATATGGTATCACAATACTTGTTTTGAACTTTAACAGTGAACTAATGATCCTAGCCATTCCTTCTTCATGTATAGGACTTATTTAGTTTGTATTTAATAAGGTAAATTTTCTGTATGATGTTTAATTGACCCACCACAGCAAGCAAAAGCTTACTGGCATTAATCAGCAAAAAAATGAGTATGATGTAGCAGTAATGACCATCTGTATAAACATATGGTGCTTGCCCATCTCTCTTGCCTTTAAAAGAAAAAATAAGTTTTTGGCTTGAAAGAACTTTGTTTTTCAGGCTATGCAAGTCAAGTTGAGGATATACTTGCCATCCTTCTTTCCCTCAGAGTCATTATAGCTCCTTAGAGAAATGCATGATAAGCACTTGCTGAGCATAGAGGGACAGAGGTGGGTAGGCACCATCTGTTGTCAGACTAGGTGAAAACAGTTATAGTTTTTTGATATTGCATTGGTTAACTTTTGTTATTCATACTTGGACTGATGGGAAGAGCCTTCACATGATATGTAATTTGAATAAATCCTACACAGGGTTCAGGAATTACTAGTGTCCTTTGCTTTCTGTGTTTAGGCATAGGAAACAGTCCTTTAGAACTCAGAGTCTGTTTTCTGTTTATATAGTTTATTGACAAATGATTTCTGACATTTAAAGTATGTGAACTATCCAGAATCTACAATGAATACTCTTTGGTTACATTTGTTTCAGGGTGAGAATGGCATCCTTGAATCCCCAACTGGCACAGGCAAGACTGTTTGCCTTCTTTGTTCCACTTTGGGTTGGTTGGAAATAAAGAAGGCTGAATATAAGTCCCGTTTACCCAGTGGCAACAGTCAGGATGCGCTAGATTTTTTTTCATCCCTGAGCTCTCAACTAAAGCTTGCAGCAGGACAGTCATGGGGAGACAAAGCTGGTTAGTAACTGTAACTAAAGTATATGGATGCTATACTAGATTATACAGATGGTTCTGAATTTCATATTCAAAGCTGTTTTTCCAGATTCACAGTGAAATGACTCCATACACTCTTTTTGTTGAACATTGCTTGCTTTTCATCCATGTGTACTTTATTGTACTTTCATTTCTTAGTAGCTTACTCTAATATGCATGCTTATCAGTTTAGCATTTCTGCTCTCTTTGTTTGCATGATTATACTGTAAGTTGTGACTATTCATGAGGTTCCTGAATTTCATTATTAGAATTATGATTTTAAAGAGATACCATAAAAATGTTCAAAAACAGTGTGAATATTGAGTCAAATGCATTTTT
Organism: Panulirus argus; assembly: GCA_038088735.1. Classification (NCBI taxonomy): domain Eukaryota; kingdom Metazoa; phylum Arthropoda; class Malacostraca; order Decapoda; family Palinuridae; genus Panulirus; species Panulirus argus. The sequence goes on from JAYMFT010149193.1 coordinate 11,279, forward strand.
GCTGGTGATATTGCTTTAAGATTACTAAAATATCCTGATAATTTGTTGAATTTGATATTAGTTTCTGAATATATTACTTTTATTTTTTCAGCTCCACCAAAAATAATCTATTCATCTCGGACACATTCTCAGCTAAGTCAAGCCATCAGTGAGTTGAAACGTACATCTTACAGCTACTTAAGGGTACAGTAGAATTTCACTATATCTTGATATTACTTCTGAGTGTGAATGATGAGTTGAGAGTACTGTAGTTCCTGAAAAAATAATAGAACCAACAGCATCAATAAGAAATTAACATAATTGTGAAAACATTGGAGATAGAATAAAGATTGTGATATTCAAGATGACTTTTGTCATAAGAAAAAAATTACCCATTTTGGTAAAGGCTTATCAGAAGAATAGAAGAAACTATTGGGAATGCACAATGTAGATTTGTTCAACACTTCCCATGGATACATGAAGTCATCTGTACATGTTACATTTGCTATACAGTGATGAACTTACATATCTGGTTAACTCTTATTTAGATTTAATCACTTTTTGTTGTTCACAGATGGCAGTATTAGGATCTCGTGATCAGATGTGTGTTCATCCCGAAGTTTCCAAAGAAACTAATAACAACAGCAAGGTGCACATGTGTCAGATGAGAGTTAAAGCTAAGACATGCTACTTTAATAACCAGGTACATGAGTCATAAAAACCCTTAAGTACTTTTTATTCATTGCAGGCTAATTACTCATAGGTGATTTTCTTGGGAATTGATTTTAATAATTGAGATGTTACCTTTAATACCACAGTTCCCCATTTGCTATTTCTAGTCCTTATCTTATTCTGATATCTTCTCATAGTTCAAACTTGGACAACATCTCCTGGTGGGGTAAGCATAATTTAGTAACATTCAGTGCTTCCCAAACCCAATTTTTATTATTATCCCATTAATTTTTCATCTTTTTAATTTCTTTTGAAGATTTTGTTGTTCATGTTGTTCAGTGCCCTTGTCTCTGTCAGTGTTCTTGGTATTAATTCAACCTTGACTCTAGATCTTGAATGTGGTTTGCTTCTGAGCTGCTACTCTAGCTGTACAGAACGTTGATCTTTGGGAGTTTGTCTTCTATTCTTACATTTTGTGTTATTTCCTCCCCATTTTTCCACTTGTGAACTTGTATTTCTTTTCCTTCATTTCTTTTTTCCTTTTACAGATTTTTCTGTGGCTTTTTATAAGATTTGGCTATTTATAAGCTTCCTTCTTTGGCTAGATTATGCCGCACTTAGCCATTATGGCCCAGATAATTTGTGAACATTGACTGCATGATTATTATTTTTATTATTATTATTATTATTATTATTATTATTATTATTATTATTATTATTATTTT
>JAYMFT010149203.1:0-12654 GCA_038088735.1 Panulirus argus
GTGAAATGAGAGAGAGAGAGAGAGAGAGAGAGAGAGAGAGAGAGAGAGAGAGAGAGAGAGAGAGAGAAAATGGCCATCTCGGGCGAAAAGAAAATAAGGTGTGGGAAAAAGCCTTCGGGAACTAATCAGAAGCTCCTCAGGCGTCCGTAGAGACATGGTACTTAAAGGCAGAAAGATTACAGGATGAGGAAAAGACGTGAGAGGGAACAAAATCTAATGGCTTCGCTGATCGGGGGAAAGCCGGAGGTATCACCACGGTCAATATTCGTGTGGCCGGTCTCTCTCTCTCTCTCTCTCTCTCTCTCTCTAAAAAAAAAAAGGGGGGGGGGCAACAGCCACTTACGAAAAACTACACTTAACTCCTCTTCTCTCCTTCATTAAAGACGATGAGCACACACTTATGTTTCTCCTTCATTAAAGGACACCGCACTTTATCATCCACGAACAACACTCCATTCTGCATTTACAGGGGAGTCGAGTCCATAGGAAGCCCAGAAAAACAGGATATCATGGTCTATGAACAAGTTATCTGCTGGAGCACACAGTGTAAAAGTATCCTTGAGTCCTAAATCTACCTATATCTACACACACACACACACACACACACACATATATATATATATATATACGAGAGAGAAAGTGAGTGAAGGAAGGGTTGAAGCTTCACTATCCATTGCATAAAAAATGGGGAGGGGGAATACACTCCCTGGAGGCAACAGATAGATATAAACAAAACAAAAAACAAGGACAAACGAATAACGCTGTAGCTGGCTTGTGCTCTTGCCTTGGGGGATGGTTACGTCCGGTGTAGTAGGTTCACAATGCTACCTGAGCGAGCCTTTACCAGGAACATGTAACACTGAAGTTCAGGACACCGAGGAAAGATCCTAGGAGCGTTGCGGGTGCTGAGGGGACTCAATGAATTGCATGATAATGACCCGACTGCTTGTCGTCAAGGTCACGGGTCCTGAGATGGCGTCCATGCACAACGCATGACAACGCGAGGACTGAAAAGAAACTCAATCGAAAGGCCCTTCGTTTCTAGGGCACCATGTGAGCCCACATTGGACCAGGGAGGCATCGCTGAAGAAACAGGTGAGGTAACCTCCAAACTACAGTATACTGCAAAAGAAAATATACTGATTCGATTACTTTTCTTATATATATTTATTCATTTCTTTTTGCAGTAATCATCCTAGAAAGACAGAGGGAAAGCGAAATGCAATGCCAAAGCTTTTCAACCCCAGATCATGGGGGTTACCATGACGTTCCTCAACCCCACAGCATGGAGTTACTGAAACATTACTCAACCCCAGACCACGCATTAACTCCAACCGGTTATGACGCCAAGAAGACTCTTAAAAAAAAAAAAATAAATAATAACGTTCCTCCGTGTGGCCACGGTTCACCAAGGGGGCCATTTGCATCAGTAACACATTTTCTCCTGGCGGTCCGGGTCTTTTCCAGATATCCCTGATCTGATCAACCAACTCTTTGTTCCGGTGCTTCTCGGAAGAGCCAGTTTCTGGAAAGATAAAAGTACGAGATCACTTCCTCCAGTCTAGGTCGCTTCGCTTCCTCTTTGCGACGCCGGCCTGTTTCACGGTCGTCCATTTATAGTGTCTCCGTCTGAGGAGAGGACTCCAGGTGCTCCCCAGAGCAACCTGATCTATTACCTAGGGAAAGGATTATCTCGCTTGCTCTCTGAAGGATAATAAAGTAACCGTGAAAAGCCTATTTATATTCAAGGACCAGATCGCACATATGGGACGCAGTCACCTCTCGAATGGAAGCATAATAATAACCTCATACCTTAAACTTTCGCCTCGGCCTCTCAGTGGACGGAGAGGAGAGGCTATTGCACTTCCCTCTCAATAAAATGAAGCTTTGCCCTCGCGGATAACGTTCTTGCAATGATTATAGACAGTGATAAGTGCCGAATGGGGAGACACATGAAGTTTTTTTTTTCACGCCCAATATGCCGGATCCCTTGCCTTGTATGGCCTCAGAACAGCTGAACCTCTTACCTTAAACCTTCGCCGAGAAAATATATATCTATCACAAGATTTTTTTTTTTTTATGTTTGAGGCTCCAGTCACGGAACAAAGTCCACATCAAGGCTGGGCCTTAACTGAAATATGGATCGGAAGGAGAGGTCCTCTAAGATGAAGACATAGTATATAGTAGTGACACATATAGTGAGCAGGTCGTCGAAAGATGCAGGGGCTTCATCCAACAGAGATCATAACAGGAAATCCAGCAAGGTTCGTGTCGACGTGAGAAAGTACTATCATCATAGTTCAAGAGTACTGGATCAATGGACGGTACTGAGCTAAGTTGGATGTGGACAACAGAGTTGTGGCGGGTGTGGACAGAGGCTTAGGGATGTGCATGACTGAAGCGTACGTTCGAGAGACTGGGGCCCGCACGAGCGTAGAATTCCCTTCTCGTGCAGAACAAGCACTTAATTCCTTCCATCACACCCCATGCTTTGTTTTATGTATAATTACATCAAAAATTAGTTAAAATCAGAGCAGCCCACACTCTTGAGCTAAATTCGCCACTCCTCTGAAGACGTCGATGTCATTTCTATCTTGGGAGGTAAACAAATGGCTCGGAAATAAACAGCGTTGCTCTAACTCTGTGTTGAGAGGGGGTGTGTGCCGCACAGGCCCTTCCTGGCCACACGAACGCAAGAGCAGCCCAAGAGGCACTACAGATAATGCAGCCACCGCTGTGGTGCATGATGGCCAATGAGGAAGGCGGAACGATGCGTCTTGCAAACGGTACAAATTTCTAGCCACTCCCTGAGGGGATGGGGGAGGTACACCTTAAGGTACACCTTCCCAGCCTCTCCCCGCGAGGTGGGCCTGGGAGGCTTGGGGAGGTAAAACTATACCCCCCAAGGGAGACGTATATCCCGGGACGATGAAGCACACACACACACATACGCCCACTTCTGCCCTTCTGCTCCCCAACATGCTCTACCTACCCACCTGCTGCCCACACTGTTCCATACACACACCACAAACGGTCCGCCAAGCAGTCACGAGGAAAAAAAGAAAGAAAGAAAAAAAAAACACTCGCTTAAAACACAAGCATATACATACATGTAAAACACCAAACACACGCACCTGTACCGAACCATTAAACTCAAGTGCTCCATTAGCAGCGATGACAAGAGTAGCCTCCCCTCTTGAGCCATTAAACGTTTGATATATATATATATATATATATATATATATATATATATATATATATATATATATATATCCCAAATCCTGACAAGCGTTTATCCGGAGCATCCACAAGATGCAGCTACAGACAGCCCAAGGCAGCAGCAGCAGCAACAGGTACGGACGGATGGCCTGGAGAACATGGGGGGGGGGGGGTTCGTCTGCAGGTGACACAAAAATGGAGTCGTACGTAGGCTGCACAAACACACAAAGGGGTCGTCCGCAGGTTACGCACATAGCTACAGAACAGAGGGTCATCTGTAGGCTGCACACACACAAAAACGGGTCGTCTATGGGCAGCATATATTCAACGAGTGGCCTACATACTGACTCATTAAATATTTACGAGCCAGCCTGGTCAGGTATATTTATCCCCCTCTCGCTGTGCAACGCCTCATGGGATGAACCGAACCCCCCTGTCGTCTCTCCCACATCCCGCGGGACATCCCGGGACACCAAGAACCCTAGTGGTGGGATTCTGGGCGGTCCTTAAGTCCCCGGAGGAGCGAGGGACGACGCCCCGGGACACCTGGACGGAGCAGGGAGGTATTCAGATATCCCAGGTAATCTGGGATATGAGGGGATACAGGAGAAGTGGGTAACGAACACACGCACGCATGCGCGAGCGCAAACACACACAAATCTGATGGCAATTACCACGGGGGTAATCCGTTCACGGGTTACGTCACATCATCACGGGAGGCGGGTGGTGAAAACAGGACGTCGTGTTCCGTCTGTCTGAATGATTACCAAAGGCTCGGTCTACGCCCACACTTCCGCTCCGACGTACATATAACCCCCCCCCTACCTACCTACCTACACACACACACACCACCACCACGTTGTGAACGGCCTCAACCTTCCCGGGCAAAGCTTCACGTTCCATCACTGCTTCCCGTTCCATCGTGGCATGAACGGTATTAACCTCACCGAGTACCGCTTCACGCTCCAGGTATCTAATCTTCTTCTCGGGTACACCAGGCTCCCCCACTGGAAACCTTCCCCAGGTCACCAGGTTATTGCCTCCAGGTCACAAATCAGTTCCACTTGGGTACAAGAAGCTCCTCCAGTGGAAACACGAGGTCACCAGGTCACTAAGTCCCCCCCTCCCAGTTCCCCCTATCAGCACCTGACGTCCCCCGCCCCCAATCCCTACTTCCGTCCAAGGCTCAAATACTAATCCCATCACTGCTGCTCCAACGTCTCGCATGAGGTTTCTCTTCCAAGTCACTTTCTCTTAACACCTGCTCTATGGGGTTTCTGGAAGGTCCTCTTCTCTTAATAGATTCTCTTTGGGGTTTCTCTTCAAGGTCCATTTCCTTCAATGGTTTCAAACAGGTGCACACAGCAACCGGGACGGTGCTTGGTAAGCGGGGGCCGGTTAAACACGTAACATTCTCCTTGAACATCATGACACGACCCTAGCGCACTACTCAGTACAGGGGCCTTCATCACGAACAACACGCACGACCAATGAACATTACAACACGAAGGTCCGACGCTTGGGTATAACAACCAGGCCATCATACCCCACGGGTCGTACCGCGCGCCGTGCCCAAAGGGGGTTTAAACCCACTTACTGAAACGCCTGAAAGGTCAGTGGTCTTGAGAAGTCAGTCCTCTCCCTGAGCCGACCGGTCTCTGCGGTGAGACACGCTTCTGGCTAAAGGTGAAGACTTTAAAAAGTTACACAAGTGCACACACAAAAAAAAAACGGCCACGTAACTGCAACAAGTGATGGGGAATTTCGGAAGCCCAGGGTTTCCACACGACACTTAACATCCCTGTCGTCCTTAACCTTGTTCCTCCGTCGCTGCTATTGGTTCTCAATTCAACGGCGGCACGCCCCTCAATTTACCGATTTGTAACCACAATGGCCAACGCCCACGTTCCGAGGAGAAGAGATTATGGAGAAAGGAAGAAGAGATGCGCGGGGAAACCCAAGCACCTGAAGGAGGAGGTAGCACACAAGAGTACATAGGGAAAGCCAATTACCATTAACCCTAATGGTCTTTCATACGGTTAAACTATTCCAGGACTCACAGTACCCTGAATTCCTATACACACGTATGAAGACAGGATTGTGAAGAAGACCTGATGGTTCGGAACGAGGGAGAGGAAAAATATGGAAGGGGAACACGATATGGAAGGAAAGGAATGTAACAGAAATGCGGTAACAAATAAAAAACGGAAAAGAAGGATGAAACAGACACACACAAAAAAAAAAAAAGGCCATAAGACATTAATCTGAACCTCAAACATTACAGTGATATGGCACACACACACACACACACACACACACACACACCTGCCCCACGTCTCCCAGACCAGTCTCAACCACCCCCTACGAACCTGTAAGTAGAGAGACACCTCATGGTCAGTGACTGTGGCGAGCTGAAATCATGTACAAGGTCTCTATGACGTATTAGGCAACACAACGGTTTAAAGGGCACAAGGCAGCCACCAAATTTCGTGCGTCCGTATTTAATAAATCTTTAACTAAAAGACAAATTAACCCCTTGAGCACGAAGGTCCGACCCTGGAGCACGTAGGTAATGATCCTTGAGCATAAATGGCAAGACTCTTTGGCATGGTAGATTGATATCAGTCCTCTGACCTACCATTCAACAGGTCAGGTCAAGAGCCGTGCCGTCGTGCTAAAGAGCTTAACGCCACCATGGCACCAGCCAGGTTCCCCTAGAACGTGGCAGACCCGGAGGATCGTCTGCATCACACACAAACTTCAACTGTTCGTTGTGTACATTCAATGAGTACAACAAATTCTAAAGAATATATATATAATATATATATATATATATATATATATATATATATAAGCTAATTTAACAGAGAGAGAGAGAGAGAGAGAGAGAGAGAGAGAGAGAGAGAGAGAGAGGCCTTCCACGGACAAATGCGTCAGTGTTATTTGCCAAGTGAAGATAATTTATCATTTATGTAAATTATGATCAGCGAGCTAAATGCAGGAAGGAAAATTCGGGGAGAAAAATCTAATTGCATCGTTGCACACAAACATTATGTACACACACACACACACACACACATATATATATATATATATATATATATATATATATAACGTTCCATGTGTAAAAAAATTCTTTAATACACAAAAACAGGCAATTTAAGAGACCCATACAAGCCTTATAATGAGGCTAACCACACAGGGCGACCTTGTTAACATACGCCATAATTCAGAACAAAGCTGTCCCATCCTATCCCGTGAGACTCATTCCTCCTGGTGACTCACACAACATGCACAGTCTCTGACTTACTTAGTACATTCGGTGTGAATGTCGCCCAGCAAGGTCTCCGGGGACAGGGTTTAGCTAAGGTTGTAGCGTTAAAAAAGCCGACGGACGGGATTTCTCCCAAGACTCGGGTTATTGCAATTCTGGGTACAGTGCAAAGAAACGTGAGACGAGGGACTGGTATTGCCCGGAACGACATGATGACTCGACCCTCCGAGTATGCAACTGCCGGCCGATAATGTAATTAACACCACATCAGAAGTATGTAAGGAATCGAAGAGCTCCTCTGTTAAATCATCTGATAATTACGAAATGATTACACAAAAGAAAGGTCCTGTAATCAGTAAGAGCTACAAAAACAAGCAAGTAAAAAGTGTACACATGGCCAGGAGAACGCCACAAATACGTTCGGAATATGAACGTAACACATCTTTTAAGTCTAGTCCGCGACTGAAGCCTTAAAAAAAAAATACCGGAAAAATCTGGATCATTGTTTGTAATTACATTAGAAAATGTAACGACAAAAATAAAATAAAAAATACATAAAACCAAGTTTACTAGGACAATAAAAAAAATCGTTATAAAGAGTCCAACTGACCTAAAATGTAAAACATATTTCACAAAAGCCCATCTTAACAATTAACATAAAGAGTCCAACTGACCTAAAATGTAAAACATATTTCACAAAAGCCCATCTTAACAATTAACAACTATGAGAAAAAAAATTAACCCTACAGGACGACAGTAAGATCCTTGGGCACGACCCTTAATGGTCGTCTCTAAGGGTCTGGATGTTATACACAACCCAAGGGTCGTAACGCTACGCTTGTAAGTGGTTAAGTGACGCACCGACACTCCTACCGCACTGCCATCTTAGTTAAACACCCTACACACACGTGTTCCAATTGTTTACTGTCACGCTCCCGCTGGCCGTAATTGAGGCAAGTGCCCACTATAATATTACTTGGGTTCCACTGGGCATCCCTCACCCACCGCCACCATCACCACCACGCCGAATCTGAAACACTGATGTCGCATCCCACAGCTGTTGTCGACGTCTATGTTCAAAACTTCATTTTCTGTTTCATGTCTGTTTTAATAGAGAGAGAGAGAGAGAGAGAGAGAGAGAGAGAGTAAGGACAAGAGAATAATATTTCTGATGAGGAAAAACGCCCTTAAACTAAAAGTCGTAACAGTGAAGAGAAATTTCAGAACTTAGTGGTGCATGGGAAAACACAGGCGCCTCACCATACTGTAGATGGAGTCCCTTTTCCTTCGAGAATGTTTTCGTTTCGTTATTTTAATCATAATAATTCGAATCACAACGGCCGATCCTTGAGCTGCCAGTAAACAATAACTACCTGCACACTTCTCGGCCACAACAAATGTACAATCACGTGTCGTGTGGTTAACTATATATAAACCTTATCAAAGAATGCTGCACTTGGCATTACGTTTCCACTTTTAAATGAACGAACCAAACTGGAAATACAGAACATCAGGAGTCTGAAAGTAAGTGCATACAAACGATAAAACTGCACTATCCTTACAAGCTTTAAAAGTCCAAAGGCAGAAAAAAATAGATCAGTGTTCCCACACTCAACTTGTGGGAAAAGTACATCCCTCCAACCAGGGGTCGTAATACCCTATATATGCAAATTCGCTGAGTTCCCTTAAATAATGTGTACATAAAATCGAACCTCTTGTATTCCCATTAAATCTTAATCCCTCGAACACAACGGAACGACGGACGACCCTTGAGCACGACGAAATGACCTTTCTGAGCACGAGAGCCTTTGACCTCACCCTTAAGGGTCTGGTCAAAGGTTCGTTCCGTCGTGCTTACAGGTCCTTCTGTCGTGTTCAATGGTCGTTCCGTCGTGCTCAAGCGGATAAACTCTCCACCGAACATCAGTGCAAACCTCTGTGTGTGTGTGTGTGCTGGAATTAATAACACCGCCTCCTAACTTCGCTCCTGGAGCTAACTGCAAAATAATGACGTCGAGAGTATGGGCAGCAGCAGACCGCGTGCCTCCGTAAACAAGCTCCTTACCCGCTCACGTAACCTACCCCTGCGATGCCCCTTGATGGAATGCATCCCCGCCTACCCCCTCTCTCTCTCTCTCTTTCTCGTGACGGACCACTCAACCTTGCTTGCATCGACAAGCAAACTCATATCCAAGCTTGCTTGCTTGCTTCACCAAGCACTCATCTAAGTTTCCTTGCTTCACCTAGCACTCTTATTTCAAACTTGCTTCATGGCTTGCTTACTTTACCAAGCATTATCATTCAAGCGCGACTGCTTTACCAGACACTCTCTTTCGAGCTTATTCACTCTAATATATTTTCTTACAACGCCAATGGTGGCCATATCGACTGAGGGACACTTTATTCAAGCCTGTTCACCAAGCGCTCCTGTTCAAGCTTATTAAACACGCACTTTTATCTATTCAATGCTAATCCACACCGCACCCTATTCAAGCTTATTCGCTTCTTTGTAGCCTTTTTTTCCACCGCGCACTCCTAATACATACGTAATACAAAGGCGTTTAAGAGAAGGGGAAACATGTTAATCCATGACAATACTAGGAAAACCAGATCACAAAAAGACATGATGGTCTATAACAAGAATATCCACAATAAACTCAAGACTTGGACATGATATCTCAGTGAAGACGAAATCTGGTTAAGTTTCGTGCCTCCAAGACCCAGTAATCAATCCAACCCAACTCTCGAAAATTTCTCACGTCTTTCCTCTCTTCTTAGACAGTTCTGTAATTTCACCTCTTGACTCAATGAATATACTTGTTATTACTGTAACATTTAATATATCCTAGAAATCCCACATCAAGGAAATAGCTGTCTTTCTTAAAAAAAAAAAAAAAAAAAAAATTCAGATGTCGAAATTTCTTTTCTTCCGAACAGTTGCCCCTTTTATGCAATGGACTGATCCGTCCTTGTATGGAGTATTGCTATCACATCTAGGGTATTCTAGCACTGCATCCTTACCTTACAGAGCCGAGTCGATAGCGGCGATGCTTATAAACTCTAATTAGCTAACTTCAAAACAATCTTTTTGCCCTTAGCCACAACTGGTTCACTTTCCCTCTTCTATAAGTATCACTTTGGGTTTTGCTCCCTAAAGCTGGCTGCTTTTGTGCCCCCACCACCAGCTACAACACGCAATACTCGACAAGCTGTTGCGTCACAAGATTACTGTGTGACCGTTGGCAACTCAAGAATGGACCGTTTTGATATTTGTTTCTTTCCCTATACCTCGATGCTTTGGAATTCTCTACCCTCTCATGTCTTTCTAAAAAACTAAGACCTGGTACATTCTTAAACGACAATATTTTCACTTCCTCCAAAATTCGTGCTTTTCCTTTTCTTTTTCCGTTTCATAATTCTCTATATTCCAATTAGGGCCCGACCTTGATGTGGACTTTTGTCCGTGACTTGAGCCTTCAACATAATGTATACAGACGAAGAGAGGATAGTAAAGCAAAAGATTTTATGTAGATAACCTTCTTGAGCCGAGCTTTGGTTGAAGAATGAGTCTTACGGGGAATTTATGGATGAAAACTAAATGTCAATCATCATAATAAATAAGCAATAAAGTTATTACTCATGCTTCTGATAACAATTAGCTTTATTAAGACGTACCTGAAGTATTAACCACCATAAAAGGTGTACATTATGAGATCTTTAAATCCACTGATCTACGGAAGCGTGAGAGATTAATGAGGATGGATGGATCCAGACGGAGGAGGGAAAGTTACGAGGAGGATGGAATGAGAGAAATATATGAGAACGCGATTGAAAAGAGGTAATAATCTAGAGCAGTCAACACAAGAAAATTCTAAATCAAGCATAAATTTTTAGTCGCGTAGGTTACGTGCTGTGTGATGTTATGTGTAAGATGGGGAGTGTTCGTGTGTGTATGTGTGTTTGTCGACTGAATGTCAGCAACCCATGGATTTGTAACGTAGAAAGAAAAGACAACAACTTAGGTCAGGGAAGGAAACTTTATAGCCAATGTAATCGTCGTAACTAACCGTGCAAACACTCATGCGGTAGTAGCCGGTGGTGGTCTGCCGCGTAGTTCATATGTGTATGTATGTGTGTGCTGGAAGACTTTGACTGGTATAATATCTTTAACCAATGGATACTGAACACATTAATAATTAATGAAAACAAGAAAAATAACGCGTCACAACCTGCTCGGCTATATTCATAATTACGATAAAAAAATTTAAACATTAATTGTTTGTTCTTACAAATATTGTATTCCTAAAATCCTTCAAAGCATTTCCTCCTCCAACAAACTAATCATCAGTTGATAAATTATCATCCAAATTCCTCACTTATCTTATCAACCAACTTTAAAACTTCGCTCTATTTCTAGATATTTCTTTACACTTATCATACTTGAAAATACCAATGAGAACCACCCTTGAACAACCGGAAAAGGCAGACTTACACAATTTTCACTATTACATTTTATGGATAAAATTTTCAGAATCGTGATTCAGAACGTTAAATATTTACACTTTTGCTATGCGCTAGCGTTGCCAAATCATAAATAAAATTCCACAACATTTTACAATATTACTGCAACACTATTTCAAAAATCGCTGTTAATGACGTTAAATTATAACCAAACCCGTTTCATGGAGCTGCAACCAGTTTGTCATAAATTAATCAAGGTACTCAATTCCGTATCATTACTTGGAAGCGGAACATTATATCTAAACTATACTCTTTCAGTATACATTTATTGAGTACGCAAATTCACCTCTACGCGGACTATAAGGCTCCTTTCAATGTCGCACAGAGACTAGACTTCTTCCAAAACAAATACATATCGTTTATAATCAATCCGTTTCCTATCGGGTATAAAAAAAAAATCATATATACAAAAACGAGGACCATCAAACTGTAGGAAACACTGTGTCATAGTCTCAAGGGCGGTAAATAGTCTACTAAACTTAGTACCCAGGAAACCTGATACGAAGCCAATAGTCGACCACTCTCATCCCAGACCTTTCGATAATAACAAATGAGGTGATCAGTTGGGAAAACAGCGTCTCTCTCCGCTCATACCTTTCTTGCTTTATATATATATTCTTGCCTTAAAATATGCAAGCAAACGCAATCAATAACTGTCGACATCCACAAAAAAAAAATAAAGAAAATCTAAAATATATCAAACATTTACTGTTGTTCAAAAGTGAACAAATAATTTTAATAATAAAAAACGCAGAATGCCTTTGATCACGTAACACTATTGTCGTCAGTCATTTGTTCACACGGAATACACGATGGGGTGAGGCAAGCCTCATCCCCGGCCTGGTATACAGAATCATGCATACTACATGCTCCTGACCCAGGTTATGCCGCAAGAGGGCAGGCACACCAATCAGCACACACCTAATCCCCTAGTGAAATCTGAAGTTTTACAGTAAGAAAATGAATTTACAGTAGTCATTAACTATAAAGAAAAAATATACAAATTAAAACAATCCCCTTTTACTGAAAATCCTTTGTTCTTAACATTTCTACTCAGCGGACCCACCATGAATGTTTATGCGAGTATCGGCATGTAGCTCGTCTGACGCCCACCTCCACTCCCTCCATAGAGGAAAATAACGGACAGTTAATGGCCTCGAATGAAAGGTAGTTTTCACAATAAGCTTCTGTCGTTGATGTTGTTAAGAGATTCGTCTGGCCTTAGCCTGCCACGACACAATTATTTTCTTCCCCCCTTTTTCTTTCTTTATTCCCGGAAATTAAGAATAAACGTCATGAATATCTTGAGTGACGCAATATATTGTAGAAACACCACCTGTTTTAGTTACCGCTGCCAACTACGACTTGTATGTGTACTTATCTTACATAAGATGTCACATCTGGGCGGAGAGGCTGGCATTTTTAAAAATTACCATACCAAACGTTAGTCATAGCATACAACTAGGAGCACCAACAACGCACGCTCTGCAGCTCGATGTACATTAGTACATGTTGCTTTTGTTTGTGAGGAAAGCTTCCAATATAAAAATAAGTACGTTCGTGCGTTATATAAATGTACAATACACAAAGACTTTATATATATATATATATATATATATATATATATATATATATATATA
>JAYMFT010149214.1:0-26710 GCA_038088735.1 Panulirus argus
AGAGAGAGATATATATATATATATATATATATATATATATATATATATATATATATATATATATATATATGGTGTATTTTCAGATAGTATATTTATCATTAGAGAGATGGAATCGTACTTAAATGAGAAATATGATCAATATTTTTTTTCATAAACGTATCTGGCCTCCGTTACTGATGCTTAACACACACACACACACACACGCTTCAGGTAACAGCTGGCAACGCCTGGGACGAGCTCTCGGCCTCAGACAGGCTGCAGGAGTTCAGGGCGGAGCAGGAGCATTACTTCAGCCTCTCCTTCAACACCATCAGCGCCTTCGGGCCCAACGGCGCCATCGTCCACTACTATCCAACGCCCGAGACCAACCTGGCCATCGACACCTCCTCGATGTACGTCCTCGACTCCGGCTGCCAGTACAAGGGTGAGGACGAGCGAGGACGAGACCCTGCGAGACAAAGCTTTTTTTTTTTGCCTGTGTCTCGCTGTCTTGATTACTGCCAAATTACTTGCACTTTTTCACGCTGTTTCCGACAACGGTTGTTAATCATACAGCCCTTAGAACTCTTCTTGTGGGGTAGCCCCTTCTCTGCAGGCAGCACTCCAATCAGGAGCAGGGAAGTGATGGACTCCTTTGGTGCGAGAAGTTACTATAAGGAGACTCTACCTTTTCATATTAGGGAAGTACAAGTGATTGTTGGAGAGTTAAATCACACCTAATATCATTGCAAACCTTTTGGATTATTAGGGAAATATCATTTGCCGGGATTATGCAAATTTACAAACATCTTAACCCGTAGTTACGACGAGATGTTGGTGTCGATAATTAAGATAAGCAATGAGATCTTTCAGGGTTCATACATGTATATTTGTCTACCTTTTTTCACATCTTTTTTAGGAAAAACTTACGACTATTTGATGCAGAGGTTCCACATCGTTGAAACCTCAGCTGCATATACAACGGATGTTTGGGCGGTTAACCGATTGAACTCAGAGGCAAAAACAGGCGCAGATTTTGTCGATTTTTGGAGGACTGTTTGCTTCAGGAGGGTGGAGGGGTCTGCCTGCCTGCCTGCTCCTCCCTTCTGGACCTAAACTTCCCGTTGGTGAAGGCTGGGGCGAGCGAGGGGCGTACATAGTTCGTGCCCTGTGTCCGGTGTGAGGGAGGGAGTGTGTGTGTGTGTGTGTGTGTGGGTGAGAGAGAAGCGCGTGT
Organism: Panulirus argus; assembly: GCA_038088735.1. Classification (NCBI taxonomy): domain Eukaryota; kingdom Metazoa; phylum Arthropoda; class Malacostraca; order Decapoda; family Palinuridae; genus Panulirus; species Panulirus argus. The sequence goes on from JAYMFT010149214.1 coordinate 1,214, forward strand.
TATAATAGCCCGCTGGAGTGCGCAGAGTGTGGATGAGAGGAGTGTACGGACACATACAGAGGTGTACGAGAGGTACACCTTGCTAGCTTGAGACGAACGGGGTCATTCTGGTCCCTACCATTCTCGAAGAGAGATCTCTAGTTAGATTTTACCTTTTCACTCTCTCATCTACGCTTTCGTCTCCTTCTCTCCTTCCTTCCTTCCTTCCCCAACACCACTCTCACCGCCTCTCCCATTGTCCTCACTCGGTGGTCACATCTCACTCGCCCACATACACACACAGATGGCACTACCGACGTCACCCGTACCTTGCACTACGGGGAGCCAAGTGCCTTTCAAGTCGATGCCTACACCAGGGTGCTCCAGGGGCAGCTGGACTTCGCGAGCATAGTCTTTCCTGCCGCCTCCTACACCTCCTACGGGAATATTGACATCCTGGCCCGCAGGTGAGTGTTGGCAGAAGGGGGGGCGGTGTTCTACCCGTCTGTCTCACATTTGTCTGTCTGTCTGTCTCTCCTTAACCCTTAGCTGTCATGTGTAACGCACCGAAACCACCACAGCTCCTCATCCGCCACATCCAGCCCCCCACAAACCTTTCCATGGTTTACCCAGGACGCTTCATATGCCCTGGTTCACTGAGTCCATCACATAACAGATAGTCACTTAAATATCAGAAAACAGATCAATTATTACTAATAAGAACCTACTTCTTAACTGCAGGAGTCTATCAATGTTGTGTCATCATAACTAGGGAATGGCACTGTTGTCTGTATAACTGAGCGAAAATGTTATCTGCTTAACTTTGACAATGTGTGCGTAACTTGGCCATGATATAATATTGTCTTTGTATCGTTTTCACAGGAATCTTTACGCGGTTGGGCTGGACTACAGACACGGGACCAGCCACGGTGTAGGGATGTTCCTTTACGTCCACGAGGGTCAGTGACACACACACACACACACACACACACACACACACACACACACGCATACACACACACACACACTCACACACACTTTACAGTGGGCGAAGGGATAAAAGAATCGGCTAAAAGAATTAGGTAATAAATCCTCTGGAGCCATAAGGTTTGGGAAGTCGTTAGCTGATCCGGTGAAACGAGATCAAGAAGCTGTATCAGCCGAGGGAAAGGTGATGAGAATTGGAAGTTAGGGTAATAGGAAATATACAATGAATCCAAACGGGCCGCCAACAGGCAAGGGCCCGTGTCGGACCAAAAAACAGGGGTCCGACAATCTAAACAAACAAACTATACAATGAAAGATAATGATTAATAAAGTCACATCAGCTGAAAGGGATTCAGAAGGGATATAAACTGAGGATAGATGGCGCTGACAGTGAAAAGCATCAAAGAATATGATCAGGTGGAACCTACTACTGTGGATGTCCTTGAGACAAAACGACAAAAGGAGATGCCCGTAACACAGAGATCAGAAACTGTTTGGAAATGGACGACAGGGGAAAACCGGAGCAAATTCGTGGGCCGTTGAGAACAAAAAGGAAGGTGATGACTGATGCAGACCTCTGTCCCGAAAGTTTTCTGTAAAATCTACAGCGAAGGATTTTGAGAACACTGTGCGTCTTTACCTACAGACGGAGAAGGAAAAGTAGAAAAGAGTGAGATGAATGCGGTTCAACGGAAGATATTAAAAAAATGTCGAAAGAACTCAGGGATGTATTGTGGAGGAGATATAGGTGAAGCAACGACCAGCAAATAATTTAACAGATGTAGGAAAGCAAGACACGAGTATAGGAAGAAAATAAAAGAAGGACGGGCAATTAGTGAAACTTTGAAAGGAATGTTTGTGCTCAAGGCGTGTGATCATCCAAAACTTTCCCACAAACTCATAAGGAGCGAATTTGTCGTTTGAGAAAGAGCTAATGCATCGCAGGGAGAGAGAGGTCAAGTTACGCAAGGGAAGTAATGGACAAGCGCTTTCACAGTGGGAGGACACTATAGGCCCCCCTGATCAACAAGATGGGTTGGGAAAGAGGTCTTAGAAAGCATTTAAAATGGCTAGAAGTCACTTACGTATGTAGACTACTAACATGCATTCACACTGACATAAAACATAAACACACAGTAATTTTAAAGTTTCTTGTTCAAAGAGGTTTAGATCAATTTTGATATTACAGTAGTCATCTTATGCCTATCATAACTATATTTTACAAAGAAATTACATAGATTCGTGTCCAAGATAAAATTATGAAGTATTTTTTCCACTGATGTTAAGACTAATGTTATGAGATACATATGAAATATGACTGTTACTCTCTCCATCTTGTCTCGTAAATTATGAACAGCTCCTCACCAAAGCTCTCACTCTCTCTCTTTGACAGCTACCACCACCTACTACGAGGCTGGAGAGTTCATGTCCGATGGTAAGGAAAACGGGAAGCTATGCGATGAAAATATCTTTCGTTTTTTTCTAATAACTCCACTACAAACAAAAAATTGATCAAGTCTCTGATGGTACGTAAATATTATTGATCTTATTAAAATTCCCGTTTTCTTCTCCGTCGGTAGAGCCTGGATATTACGAGGATGGCGAATTTGGCATCCGTCTGGAAAATATCGTCACAGTCGTGGAAGTCGAGACTCCGGTAAGTTCCCGCTCTTGGTCGGTTGACGTCAAAATTGACGAGGTTGACGTAATGTTTTTTACACTTGATGATTAGAGAAGTAGAGCAGAAGTACGTTTTACGTGATCACGTCCGTCGTCGGCCGTATTTCGATGAGCAATCAATGTTATTGTTTTCCTTGAGCGTAGGATGGAATACAGGTCAGACGGGAGTAGATTATTGATTTTATATCGACCTCAAAAGTTTCAAGGAAACTTTTGTCGTGTGAAGTGTTTTCATAACCACAATGCATCAATTTGGCGCCATCCTTGCGCCATCCTTCCTAGTGGTCAGACGTGCCTGTGATAGCTTCTCTGAACGATTTGCTGGAGTTGATGTAATATCCTTTTTATTGTGATTTCTCATTACTCTGTCACTGCATCTTTTCAAGTAGAACTTTTTTTTTTATTGTGTGTGTGTGTGTGTGTCCTTTGAAGTGTTTGGCTAGTCGTATATCATACTGTAGTGCTGAAAAATTGCTATGAATTGTGAGGCAAGACAAAGAGAAAAATACTCCGACAAGCGCACTTGGAAAAACACTGCGTGGATCTGAGGGAACGCCGAACTCTCTTAAGCCTAGCCTATATAAAAGTAGTGCCTTTTCTGTAAGTTTATTTTCCTTAATAAGCTGTATCTTCGTTGTTATACAATTTTTGTTGACTGTTTCAGCATGCCAGGAGGTCAGCAGTGTTCTGCGTGCAGTGGGAAGTAATAACTGTTCTAAGACACAGGGTTGATGTAGGTCCTTTGTACCAATCTATTCAAATTTGCCGAGTGCATGTAACGCCATCTTTCCCCCGTTGAGTTCTTTGTAACGCCTTCCCTCCGCCGTCGAGAGCTTGTTACATACGCCTTCCCCGCATCATAGCATATAGTGTGGTGAGTAATCTAACTACCATAAACCAGACCTTGACCCACTACTTCTCTCTGCCTACAGCACAACTTTAATGGCAAGTCCCTCACCTTTGAGGCTGTGACCCTGGTGCCCTACGAACCCAAGCTCATCAACACTACCATGCTGACCCGAGCCCAGGTGAGGACGGTCTTGGACTACCTCTCTAAGTAAACAGGGGGTTTAATATTAGACTCTTCGAGCTCCAACTGTTATCCTCTTCTTTTACATATCTATTGTATCATTTCATGTCTTGTGTAGTTGTATGTCTGTGTTCCTGCATGTCAGTATGTGTTTTTATGTATTCGTGTATGTATATGAATATGTGCCTGTGTTTGAAGTTATATCTTATGAAATAATATCTTGTAGCCAATGTCAGCTTGACACATGTGATGGGCAGCACCTCAAGGCTTCTGTCCGTAATGCGAAAATGGCTTTATGTTGACAGTGCGCTCAGGTGAACGCCTACAACGTCAAAATCCGAGACGTGGTGGGCCGGGAGATGATCGCCCAAGGACGCCAAGACGGCTACGAGTGGCTCCTCACCAAGACTCAGCCCCTGGACTGCTGAAAACGCTCAGCCCCACATCGCTGAACAGTTGTAAAAAAAGGTGTTATGAATTGTAGCTCCCGAGAGCTGGCTGCTTGTGTACCCCCCATCACTAGCTAGACGAGGCAATAATCGGCAAGCGATCTGTTGAACAATCTATATATCAACATTGCAGATACTGCAATAATCGCTGCAAATTTAAAAGTTCAGTATAACGAACAGCATTATTCTTTTTTTTCCTTTTACCAACTTCCAAAAACTGGTCGGTGTGTGCGTCCGATACCTGGAACTCAAGAAATTCACAGGAGAAAGACTGGATATCCAAAGCCTCGATGAACCGAATATTGAAAACAGCTTCGTGATGCCCGGACCATGAACCCCTGTTTCTTCAGTTGCACGTGCCGTCTCAACCACAATATATGCATGTGATATAATTTTGTTGCACTCTCTTTTGTCCTTGAAGGTTTATATTGAGAAGAGAAGGAGGAAGTGAGGGAAGAAACAATGTGAAAGCAAAGTAAAAGCAAGTAGGAGAGAGCTGTCTAGTGGGTTTAGGAAGATATGATGACAATGATTCTACCAAAGAGAACGGGTTTTGATGGTAAACTAGCCCCGAGCGCTATTTTAAGATCCTATGGGGTTACCAATGGCCATAATGTGGCAAGGCCTGGAAACTCAAAGAGAACATTAACTCACAGAGGTGAACAAGCGGTATCTGATACACACCCATACACACACACACACACACAATAGCCTTAATGATCATGAAAGTTGATTAGCCTAGATTTTTCTATTCTCACAACAATTTGTATTAATGAAAATGAGAAAACCTCACGCGGAGGATGTAAGATGTTTCCAGACATCACTTCAGAGTTTCCATATACCTAAAAGGTGCTGGAACGAACCTCCCTCGGGGTTAAGGTTTCATAAATTTGTTCTGGGAGTTCTTTTGTCAATCACGGTTCCTCAGATTACACATTCTTTCGAAGATATTACTCATTTTCTTCTTAAAGCAGCGCCACACTCTTTTCAGTCCATTTACTAGGGTGTCAAGGAAGTGTCCCTCCGATTCATCCTCCGCTGAGGTTGCCTTGGGCACTTCCTCCGCTGGGGTTGCTCGGGACTCCTCCTTGAGGCTGGCACGATGCTGGATCAGTTGTTAGAAGGGGTCATCGCGGACGAAGAGTCGCCACCTTGCCATATAAAAAAGGGCCAGTGCCACTCCCTGGCAGCTGACGTTCTTATGCATGTATGAACACCTTAGGCACTCAGTAGGTACGGGAGGCCTTACCAATGCCGTTGCCCAGAACTGAGACAGAGTCAGGAGCGCCTGGTAGTCGAAGGCATCGCCAGTCTCTGTGGCGCTTTCCCTCATCGTGCAAAGCACCTGCTCCAGCAACAAACTCCGACCCTCCTGCATATCCCGTCGAAGCTACTTGGCCTCCTTCAGGAAGGCGTATGGAACAGTTTCCTTCCAAGGTATCGGGGTAATATCCATGAGGGTATGACCCAAACGATGCCAAGCTTGGGCATCAAGGATGCGATCCGGTAGGCTCTGGAAATAATCCTTGAGAAGGGACATAGCCACTTCGGGGTAGACCGCGTGGCTAGGCAGGAAGTTCTCAGAAACAAACAGCTATTCCCATCTGAACTGGCCCGTGGCAACAGAAAGTTTAAGCCTGTGCTTCAAGACCTGGGACCATTAGTTTGTAGGTATGACACGGTGGACGGGCGGCGCCCATTGGGCAATGTACAAGAGAAAGGCCTGCATCACTAGAGGTGCTTCGTCACCCACATTCTCACCAAAGGGCCCGTGGTCCCTCAGGGACTCGTATTTCATCTTTTCCAGTGACGAAAGTAGGTCCATGGCAGAGGTTGTAGAAATTGTCAGGATAATTGTTTTACACTGCACGTTAGAAGACGACGGAACGTTGTTGAAGAAAACTACATGGCTCGGAATTTAAGGCATGTTGGTCACATATCTCTCCACAAAATCTGTTTTAGGTCAGGTTGTTAGCAGTGAAGATAGTGGTTAGTGCGCAAACAATGGTGATTGGTAATGTGATGGTGAGTAGCTGAAAATGATGGATAAGTTGAAGGTGAACATTATGCTAAGAGGTGATAACTGTTTGTACAGTGTTGAGTGATAAAGGCATTTGACCTCACCTGCAAGGAGTGAAGGGCGCAGTGAAGGTGCTTTTTGACCTGACTCGTCAAGTTCTGTTCAGTGGTATCAAGCACGTAGTGAAGATAAGGGATGTAAAGATATCTTTTTGGACCAGTGATACAGAGGGCGTAGTGAAGATAAGGGTGAAGTGAATGATTAGTATGTAATGATGTAATATATATGGGAGTCAAGTGGGTAGTGAAGATGAAGGCGCAATGGGGATGGCCAAAGGTCAGAGGAGTCACAGGCAGTGTAGTGAAGATGTACTTGTCGAGGGTGAAACTGAAGATGTATTATTTCATAGAGGCGAAGTGAAGATGCGATTGTGGTGGATAAAGGGAAGGGTACGTTTAGCGAAGGTGAAGTGAATGGGATTATTTCCTAGTGCGTCTCGTTATTTTACTCTCGCCTGCCGATAGCGTTCGATAAATCCGGTCAGAAAGTTGACCGGAGCTGGTGTTCGTACGCGCCACTCATGCGAATCATCCCATGTGCACAATCAGCAAGCAAATAATGTTCCGCGAAATGTATACATGCAGATTACACACTTTCTATCATAATAGAAACACCAAGGAAAGTCAACAAAATGTACTCCCGCCAGAAAAAGTTTTGAGATCGAAGAAAATGGTGTTCGGATAGGGCACTGACGACACCTGGATGAAAGATCAGCCAGTGAAATGATCGTACTTATCGAAGGATGCTTATTATCCACGTAACCGTAGCATATCGTCGATAGGGGAACATGTAATACAGTCTCTAATTCTCTGAGTGAGGTAAATAGAACCTTTATTTTTTCATCCTTTTTCTTCATATCGAATTTACTGTGAAATTTTCATGACTGATCTTTCTCGCCACTCTTCACAATTCTTACTGTTATCGTGATTGTCATAATTATCATCATCATCATATCGTTATAAATATCACTGGGTAATTTTTCTGATCATAATCACTACCATGTTTATGGATAATCATTATTATTGATGTCATTATGATTACTAGTGATCAAAATTACTAATAATTATTGTCTTTAGCGATGATTTCTGCCAAACGTGTGAGGTTTGAGTTCATTGACGTCCTTCTCTTCTTCTTCTTCTTCTTCTTCCTCTTCTTCTTTTTATAAATGGCTAGTTTTGTGAACATCTAGAATAGATGAATGGTCTAGAATGTGTAGATAGATTTGAGGTAATGCTAGAATTTTACTAAACCAAATCTAGCTGGATATTAAGATCGACTGCCTGCCTCTAAATGATAGATAAGTAGCTGAACACCTATGAGACATTTATGAGCAAGTATTTGATCAAGTACCAGACGAAAGAAAGGCTCTTCGAGGATCGAGAATGCCAGCGTAACTTTGTTAAGCAGAGACGGATATTTTGAAGATGGTATGCAATAAATCACAGAGAAGGAATGGCATAACATTGATAAAGATTAAAACTATAAAATCATGCAGTGTATGCTTTAAAGATATTTACACCAAACTGTCTTTTCTTTGTTCCTTTAAAATTCCATGAAGGCAAAAATGATGATAAATAATCTTGAATGTTTTTCTTTTCTTTATATATGAGATCCCTCTGATAAACAAACTACTCGGTTGGGAAGTGATTGCTGAAGTTCATCTTACTAATTGAAGTGTTTATATAAGTTGGAATGGGTCGAGAAGACGATGATGGAGACTCAGGGTCTCGAGAGTCGAAGCGACGGCGTAAAGGTGGAACTGAGGTGGCTAAGAAGATTGGGGAGAGTGACAACTCAGCGGCATCATCGTCTACCACGGCTGCGGCCAGTGTTCAGACCCGCACCCCAAGCAAGGAGAAGACCACAACAATTGCAGATACTTATCAGGTGCGTCTGCCGTGGCTTAAGTGGTCTGATAGACGGGTTTAGAATGTGGTTAAGTAATGGGGTGGGTATTTTATTAGACAGGGAATGCGCTTAGTATGTGTGGTAAACTATGACGAAAGTAGTACCGGTGGTTTCCCTATATTCTGTCGAGTTGACATATCTGTAGCCCCTTCTTCCGCAGTATTAATTCTTCATGAAGTGGACAGGGCATTGAATCTGAAATAATTGTCAAATAAGACATAGTGGTTAGTATGCTGACTAATGTGTCAAAGAGCTTTAGACCTCCTGATACCAAGTAGCTGGCATAAGTGGTTGAAAGGCTATTTTGCTGACAAGTCTACAGAATGACCTTTAACTCACCAGTGCTAATTAGTTGGCAAAAGAGCTTGAAATACTATTTTAATGATAACAGGTGTGTGCTGTGGCCTCATATTCCAGGGGTTCTTCAGTATCCTGAAAATCTTATTTGTAGGTTTTACATTTGTGTAGTGTGCAAAATATTTCCTTTTATTATTACATATAAATAATTTAGAATGGAACTTTTAATGATGCTTCTGAACATAGATGATGTAGAATATGGATTTACTGTTATAAATGTGACTCACGGTGTTATTAGAATCTTCTGCCTCTGGTTACACCATGAGTGAAATGTCACCTTCATTGAGACTGTATTATTGTCTGTTGACAAAAGGGTGCACAGTCTTGTTGAAGAACTTCTCACTCCAAATTCCATCATTTTCCTGCTTCTAGAAGTGTAGCCGTGAACCTGCAGGAGCTCCTGGTAAAGGGGTCATGGAGTAACAACGGAAACCTTTCAAATGGAGAACCTGGGGTCATCATATATGTCTTTGCCAATGACTATGACTAGGCACATTTTTTAAAAGAAAGGTTTTCCATTACCTTTAAAGTTCGTAATACTTTCCCTTTCTCTTCTATTTCACCTTTCATTAAGCTCTCTATATTTCAATTAAGACCTGATCATGATGTGGACTTTTGTCTGTAACTGGAGCCTCCAACATAAAAAAGAGAAAAAAAGAAATGGGACCTAAGTAACCAGATCCATTTTACAATGAAAGCCTTATCAATTCATAGCAGAACCATTATTTTTCTCTAATGAAGCATTGAGAATTAAGAAATTAGGTAATGTATAGTATTAGATATCACAGGTTTGATTTTAAATTTGTAAGGTTTCTGTTAAGAAACTTGGAACTGTGTAATCTGAAACTTTGAGTATTTTTTGTTTACTTATAGGCAAGCTTGGATCATGAATGTCTTGAGGCTCAGGATAGAATAGAGGAGGAAGACCAGGAGCTTGTAGCCTCCATCATTCGTCACATCCGTACCCTTATGAAAGAGATCCTCAAGCTGAAATTAGAAAAACCTGATCAGGTATGCATCTTAAGAAGATATTGTAAATGGTTGATGAATATGACTACATAGGTTTTTGATATACTTAAGTACATGTTAGTGTCTTATATAGTGCTGTATTATGAAAACTGTTTTGCATTTGAAAGGTTTTGTTTCCTGACTCTGAACCCAACCACAGTTTCATGTGTTTATAATGATTCCAGGGATAGGGCACATGGTTGAACCTTTTGCTTGTATTATTACATTGGTTGAAATAGGATTAGATATGTTTATTAAATCCATCTGTATGTGACTACTGGATTGATTCCTAAACTTGGTTTCAGTGGTCAAATGAGGTGGATGAGCGGCGTATTCAAGTTCTCATGTTAATGTTGTCACTTCGTCGTCTCAGTCGAGTACAAAAGGTAAGGAAGGGGAAGATTACTTTCGTGTATTACTAACTCTTTTCACATGATATCTTAGCTCTTACACTCACCAAACACTTTTCATTGATATTTCGTCTTAAGTGTAGTCCTTCATTAAGTTGCTAGTACACTCATGCTTTGTTTATTCTCTTTATTTCACTTTTTCATTCGTAACTTTGTTTTCTTATTTCTGTATATCTTCATTTTTTTTGTGCATTGCTCTCCTGATATTCTGAGTTACTTTGTTTTGTTGGGTTGTTGATCATTTGATTAGATTCTTTGAAAAATTGTATCTAGAAGGTACATTATAACAACATTAAGGCCTTTATCAGGCTTTTTAACTCTTCAGAATTAGAAATTGCAACAAGTCTTGAGGCACCATGATTATGATAATAGATTCTCCTTTGAAAAGGCATGATGTCCTTGTTCACTCTGAGAAAAATGTCAAGCTTTCTAAGGGTTACATGTATCACACAGTTAAGATCTAGCTCTATTTTCGTAACTGTGTTGTATGCGATGCTTTACTTTCTTATGCATGGCTTTATTTCAACAGGTTCGAGTACGTGATTCACGTGAAAAAACAGCAGAAGCTCGGCAAAGTGTTGATGGGGTGACTTTGCAGTTGCAGAATCTCCTATATGAAGTGGCCCATTTGAAGAAAGAAGTTAGGCGTTGTTTAGATTTCCAGTCGGCTGACCAGGAAATTGATCTTGTGCCAGTAGAGCAATTCTACCTTGAGGCACCAGAATATATCAGCCGACCAGTAAGTCCTAGGGCTTGAGACTTAAATTTTTTGAAGTATTTTGGAGGAAGTGGAGTGTTTTAGATACTTGAGAGTGGATGTGGCAGCAAATGGAATCATGGAAGCTGAACTGAACCATAGGGTGGGTGAGGGGGGGCAAAGGTTCTGGGCATATTGAGGAATGCATGGAAAGAAAGATCACTATCTTTAAGGGAGAAGATGGGTGTATTTGACTGCATAGTAGTCTTATTGGTGTTTTGTGGATATGGGGCATGGGCCTTCGATCAGAATTTAGAGATTAGAAAGGATGTGTTGGAAGTGAAATGTTTAAGGACAATATGTGGTGTGAAAAGGGTTGATCAAGTAAGAAATGATAGGGTGAGAGAGAGGTGTGATAGTAAGAAGAGTATGGTTGAGAGAGCTGAAGAGGATGTGCTGAAGTGGTTTGGTCATATGGAGTGGATGTGTGAGGAGCAGATGACTAATATAGTACTTATACATGTTGGAAATTGAAGGAACTAGGGAATGGGGGAACCAAGGAACAAGTTGTAGTGATATTGTATACAGGGAACGATGTGGTGTCATTGGGCTGAATCAGGGCATATGGAGTGGTCAGGGAAATCTCAGGAAGATCTTTGGTGCCTTGTTGTGGATAGGGGCCTTGGTTTAGGTGTATTATAAATAATAGTTATTTAATGGCTGTGAGTGAATGAAACCATTTTCTTTGTTCTAGGTGTTAGATATACATAGGCACTGCCCATCACATCTCAAGTGTTAGTGATGTAACAGCATCTCAAAAACATTTCACTGTTGCATATGTTATTTATTTTTTCAGTAAGTTTGCATAAACAGAAAAATACAAGTAGGGACATAGGAGAATATAGAAATTATATAGGCAAAATCTTGAAACAGGAAATTTTGTTATGCTAATTTCTCTTATATTATTCTTCTTAAGACTGATACTGTAGAGGACCCACATGAGCAACGTTTGGCTCGTCTGCATTGGGAACTAGAACAGCGCCGTGATCAGACACAGCTGTTTGACAAACTCACACAGGAGAAAGAAGCTGTAGCAGAAACTATAAATGAACAAGAGCGTAAACTTGCATCATTAGCTCCAAGAATTAATTCAATTCTAGAAGTAAGTATGAAAGATTCAAATTAGCATTTGTCAAAGGGTAGTGTTGTTAAGATTTTTTATGTAGTACATATTTGGTATGATGTTCATCTTTCATGTAAACTGGTATGTACGTAATCTTCCTCAGAGTTGAAGTCATTATCTGCCTTCACATGCATTAGTCTTATTTTCAGTAGTGTCATTTACGTACATTTATTGTCAGTAGGATTATACAGGTCCACAATCCTTTATCCGAAATTCTGAAATCCGAAATTTTTTTCATGGATAACAAATTTTGTTTGGTGCGAGAACAGCTAACCCAACTCCATACCCACGCCACGTCACGTGACCTAGTTTGCCAGGCAGCCAGGGTTGGTAGCATCAGTTGTGGCTCAGCGCTCGTACTGGTCACACATTTGTCTGCTGTTTGCTGATATTTTTTCGTGCTTTTTATTTTGTGACTATTTTAATTTCATTGTGAAAATGTCAAAAAGAGCTGCAGATACCCCTATGGGAAACAGTGAGAAGAAGAAAGTGGTGTTAACTTCAGATAAGCAGAAGATAGTAGTGATGATGATGATGATGTGAACACGGGTGAAAAAGTCCCCATAGACGGTATGATGAAAATGTGTGATCAGTTAATTGCTGGCCTTGAACAGTGCGCATTTATCAGTGAGCAAGAGATTATGGCAGTTTACTCAATTAAAGAGAGACTGCTTAGACAGAAACACATGTTAATGAGACAAATGTCACTTCAAGAAGTCTTTAAAAAAGCCATCTGTCATTGTGCTGCTTCATCACTTGAGAATCCTATTCCTGGCCCATCTTCAGATGTCCGATGATGATGATGATGACGACAGCAACATTTATGAACCCTCCTCTCCAAGATTGTCAAGCTAGATGTCATGCACCTTATTTAACTTCATGTGTTTGAAGCTGTGTATGGTATGTTTTTTACTGAATGTTTTTCTTGGAAATGAAATGTCTTAAGAGTCTTTTTTTTCTATAACTATTCCATTTTTTCATATATCAAACTACTTTTGGGCTTTTTACATCCCTTTACATTTATAATGCTGTCAGTGTAAATGAATTTTCAGCTTAGTCTTGGGGCATGGCCCCTGTTGGGTGAAGTGATTGCACTTCTAGAGGGGACTAGGCTCAACTGGATCAGGTATATTCCAAAATCTGAAAATTTCCGAAATCCGAAACATGTCTGGCCCCAAGCATTTTGAATAAAGGATTGTGGACCTTTATAGCAAATAATTAGCATTCTTTATACTTTAAGAAAGTAGGTACAGTAGATCATGGATTTACATATATGTGTGTGGCTCACTGAAATTATATATGCTCGTTTATTTGCAGTTGCCATGGAACACCGCTGAATGTGTGTTTATACATAAGTAATAGAAACAGAAATAAATGCAGACATTTGTTGAATGTCATCATGATTCTTTAGCAAATGAATAAGTATTCCCTTATTTTATTAAAGTAGGTACAATAGTAGGCAGTAGTTGGTAGGCAGCCAACAACCAAGTAGGTATATTACTAGTGCTACTGCCTGGGTATCATGAGGGTTAGTGAGGCTGCATAGTGAGCCAGCACTTCAGTGGTTGTCAGGTTACACTCCTCTGACCCAGGTAGCTATCTTTTCTTTCTGCCTCACCCACACGTGGACTACTGGCATTCTGTCCACAAACACAATTTCTCTTTCCATGTTATACATAACACTTGACAACAATTAACTCACACAGCTCGTTCTTCATAACTCTAGGTTTTCCTGTTGTGAGCACTATGTACTAGCACTGGCTTTTGGTGAAATGGTAGTAGCATTAAACGGAAGTAGTAGTTAGGAACATTTAGGTGGGAGCATCAGGTAGAAACATTAGGTAGAAATAGTAGGTAGAATCATTAGGCAGGAGTATTAGGTAGACATAGTCCATAGGAACATTAGGTAGGAGTTCCTGCATACACTGTGCCAGGCTTGCCCTCTGTCAGTGGCCTGTTAAGGGTGAGTCACTAAAGGCTTAGAGATGGAACTGGAGTTCACTAGTTATGGAGACTCTATTGCCATGGCCACCCCCTTGAGCGAGTTCCAGAAAGGAACAGGCAGGCATCAGAGATATAGATAGATAGATACAGTAAATCTTGGATATATGAGTATTTGTGTAACTCAGTGAAATTATATGTGCTCGTTTATGTGGAGTAACCATAGAACGCAGCTGAATGTATTTATATCTAAATGATAGAAACATAAAAATAATGCTGACACTGTACAGCCAAAGTTCCCTCATCATTTTTGAAGTATCTAGCATCTATGATGTGATCGTTGCCAATAGTATCATAGTATTTTGTCATTGAATGTCACAAGTATGTTAGGGAATTCTTTAATCAGCTGATGACAGGTGACTGCAGTATTCAAGAAAGCCAATATCAAAATGACATTAGAATACCTTTGTAAAAAGAAGCTTGAGTTCTGAAAGAATATGCATTAACCGATAGGTAATTGACATATGTAAAATTACTGAGGTTTAGGTCCTAAAGAAGCATTAAGAACCAACAGAACAGACAAATAATGGTGTATCTGTGTAACAGGGTTATAAACCTTGCAATTGTAGATTATGTATACTTTTTTATCTACAGAGTATTATGCCATTTTTGTCATGCCTTCATCTTAATGAAATACCATTTAGTTCTGTTATATTTGGTATTTATGTCAGTGGGAAGTGTGGCAAGGGAGAATGGTCTATTTGTGTTTTACAGGGAGATAGCTCTACAATCATGTTGCCTCGTCTTAACCTCTTGTATATATACTCTAGCTTTACACACACACACACACACACACACACACACACACCTAGCATATGCCAGGTACCCATCATATCAGTCCAACTAGTCACCCATCACGCTGTTTCTTGCCTGGATCCATATCCTCCATTGCACTTTCAGGGCAGGGCTGTATTATTGTTAGTGGACAGAAAGAAGTACAGTCTTCTCAAGGACTTTCTCACTCCGAAGGAGTCTGTCCTTTCCATGCTCCTGTATGGAGTGCACCCTTGAAGCTGCAGGAGCCCCATAAAAGGGATCCTGGTATTGTATATAAGTATTAACAACATGCAACAATGTCAATCACTCTGATCATTTGAATTGTGCACCTAGTAATCTTAAGGTAGTACACTTGTATTTAAACATCATTTGAAAGCACTCATCCTTCATCGACATTTCATCATCATCTTTTTTATAACTATCTCGTATCTTCTTGCTAGTATGATCTCACAGCCTTCACTTCATTTCACTCAAAGGTCTTACTACCTCTCAGCTTTGTGTCTTAAAGTCTTTCATGTCAGATTCAGTCTTTTTCATGGTGTATGCAACTTTCAACTTCTTATATTTATCATTATTCCTCTCCTTCCATTCACCCATATGAACTTGTATCTTTTTTCCAACGTGGTTGCAGGCATGATGCTCTCATCTGAGGCCACATGCACCTTTTGTGGGAAATACTTGTAGAACTGAGGTATCCCGCCTCACTCCCACAAGCTGACAAAAGGGCAGGGATGCTCAGCTCCCTAAGTTAGTGTTGCTAGAGGACAGTTATTTTGTATTTTGGGCTTAGAATGTTTTGCAAAAGCTGTGGATCATTTTTAATTCTGATAATGAAATTGGACATGTATTATTCTGTTTAATACCAGCTATAACCTGCAATAGTTTCCTTTTAAGCTTCATTTTGCTACAAATTTCCTCAGGCAACTCGTCCTCTTCAAGATGCCCTGGACTTGCCCATAGATGCTAAGAGGGAGCAACAGAGAATAGTGCAGCTATTACCTAGTCCTCTCTACACACTCTGGGTTCAGGTTAGTAGAGCAAAGAGATGCTTCAGGTTGAGGATGAGAAAATGAAAACTATCATTTGATTGTCATTAATATATTTTTAGCAGTGAAAATATCATTTTGTTTTCTTGCTTTCAGCTTTTCTTGTTGCTATGCAAGTTGCTTTTGTTGTATCAATCTCTCAGGTTAAAGTTTTGTAGACTTTTGTACACTTTTTGAGATTACACCAAGATCTCAATTTGTAATGAGCTTATGTTCTTGGATAACCTCTTTCATGTCAAAACTTTTGTAAATTTGATGGTTGAAACCCATATATATGAGAGTTACATTCTTAAACATAAATTTTCACAAACTAACCTTTATGGATGGACTACACCTGAAACAGCTTAGCTTACCTCTTATATACCACATTTTGTGAATGCCAAGTTTAGGTAGTAATTAATGAAAATGCACACAATGACCACAAATGAAAAATAATTGCATTTGATAAACAATTGCCAACCATTGATCCACATTTAGAAAAGAGTTTACCCCTGCTGCACTTGTCAGTAACCATATCCAGATGCATGAAATTAATACATACTGTTGACTGTCCTCTCGAGTCAGTCTTCTATTTTTTCTTTTTATGTTGAAGGCTCCAGTCACAGACAAAGGTCCACATCAAAGACGGGCCTTAATTGAAATACAGAGAGAATTATTAAAGGGAAAAAGAAAAGACAAAAGAAAGTATTATGAATTTTTGGGGAAGTGAAAAAGCTGTCTTTTAAATTGTGGCAGATCATAGTTATTGGGAAAGACATGAGAAGGTAGTGTTCCAAATCTTCAATGTGTAAGGAAAGAAATAGTTATCAAAACAGCCCATCCTTGAGTTGCTGATTGCCACACACTAATCGTGTTATGCAGCAGCTTGTCGAGTATTGTGTGGTCTAGCTAATGGTGGGGCACACAAGCAGCCAGCTATTGGTAGGAAAAACCAAAGCAGTACCTATAGAATAGGGAAAGTGAGCCAAAATTGCTGTGTAGGGCAAGAGGGTCAAGTCTGGAAGTTAGCCTAGGACAGTTTATAAGTTGGACCGCTTATGACTTAACTCCGTGAAGTAAGGATGCAGAGCTAGAACCACCCCAGATGTGAGAGCAATACCCCATACGAGGATGAATCAATCCTGTGTATCTATCTATCTTTATATATCTCTTGACACCTGTTGCAACTGGAACTCCTTCAAGGTGATGGCCACTGCAATAATGACCATTACTAGTGAAATCCAGTGCCGCTTCTTAACCTTTTGTGCCTCACCCATAACAGAGGCCTCTGACAGAGGGCAGCTCTAGCACAGTGTGTGCAGAGGCTCCTATCCAGTGTTCCTACTGACAACTTCAACCAAATGCTCCTTCCAACTACTCCTGCCTGATGCTCATGCCTAAATGTTCCTACCTACTACTTCTGTTTATAACTCCTACCATTTTGCCAAAAGGCAGAGCTTGAACATAGTGCTCACTGCAGGAAAATCTTGGAGAGATTGTATGTTGTGGACAGAATGCCAGTAGTGCACGTGTGGGGAAGGCAGAAAGAGAAGACAGCTACCTGAGCTAGAGGAGTGCAGCTTGACAACTACTGAAGTGCTTGCTCACTATACAACCATCAATAATCCTCCCAATATCCACTGGTAACATACCTCCCTGGATGTTGGCTGCTACTCAGAATTCCACATTTGGCCTTGAAACTTTTTACAGGTGTTTTTAATATTTTTCAAACTGTATTCTCACCTATTCTTATTTCACTTCCAATAACTTTATTGCACTCCAGACAACACAAATGTTTCATGGAACACCCTTTTAGTTTTTCTATGGCAGTATTGAAAACTTCAAATGTTGGAATATGTCTATTTTCTCCATACACTCATAGGTGTACTTTGCCCAGCATTACTGAGCATGCATATTTACCTGGAATGTATTCCCCACAGATATTTTTGTAACACAAAGATGAATTTCTCTTTGAGTTTCTCCCATTAAATGAGTGTAGGAGGGTGGTCCCCTAGGTCTGTCCAGTTATAGTCTTCTGACAAAATGCAAAATTCTCTTAGATTTTTACTTGTAAGAATTGTAAGAATTGAATTGTTGGTATCATGATTTTTGCAGGCATCTGCATATGGGGAAGCATTTGATCCCAGCATTAAGGTTGAAGTGTTTGGAGATGTTGATGCTGCCAAGAAACTCATTGCAAAAGAAGAAGATTCTCGAACTGAAAACTTGTCCGAATCAGATAATGACCAAGATCAACAGGAGGTTAGTGATTATGAATAGTCTTAAGGTTTAACGATCATCGGCCATTTGTGTGATGAAGGTTTAGCAGTTTTAGTAAATGAATGTCACTTGAACTGCAGGCACACTTGCTTATTCATGTGTCTAACTCATTAACCTTTTAGCATCAGAAGATTCTAGTTTGTTTCCCTTCATCATGTTTGCTTGCATTTACAAGTGTTAGTTTAATATCCACTACATTCTCGGTGCTTAAGCTGTCCATACAAAATGTATTAAAGTTATTTTGTAAGGGGAGCCCTAGGTATATTGTTTCCATTGTTTAAGTACAATACACTCTGATTTTACATAGCCCTTGCCTTTTTTTCCCTTCTCTGAATATTATTTTTGGTTCAAAGATTTTCTACCATGAAATGTGATTGAATGTCTCATTTTTTAAGCCCTCATCTGTTGTAAGTGTCAGCTGATGAAGTAATGGGCCCACCTTTATTTGAATTGACATCTAATGTTTGATTCCAGCACTTATCCATAGATTTCACTATTAGGGCCTCTGAGGGAGAGGGTGAGGGGTGCAGGAGTACATTGTACCCGGGCCCAGGGGTCCAAAAGGGAGCCTGGGAATTTCCTAGGATCTCAGAAAATGCAGAAAATCAACTGAAAGCTCCATTCCACCCCTCTCTCATCCTCAATACTCTTTTTGGCCATACAGCTCATGGCATAAAACCTTAGTAGATATAAACAGGATGGCTAATGGAGAATTGAAGGGGGCCTGAAAGAAACATTGTATTCCCTGGAACCACTCATCCTCTTCCCCTTCCATTTGCACACATGCTCTACCTTCTTAATAAAAGCTCCTCACTGTTTCTTATAGCTTTCTCCACACACTAGATATTCATAGCGCTCTTCACAAGGCATTTCACTTTCTCCAAATCGATAAATGTCCACATACAAACCCCTTTCTTTCTCTGAGCATTTTTTTATTGAAATTCATCAAAGCAGACTCATAGTCCTTATAACTTCTTTACTCCCAGTCCCACATTGTTCCTACCCAGTCTGATCTGTGCACAACACCACCCTGTCAATCAGTGCTTTCCCATGTAGCTTACTAGGTACACGCCACTGACTAATGCCATTGTATTTTAATAATTTCCTTTTGTTCCCCATGCATTTATATAATGGCGACATACAGGCATTCCACCAGTTCTTAGACACCTTACCTCGAGCCATACATGAATTGAAAATTCTGACCGACAATTAGTAATGTTCTCACACTGCTTTAAGAACAAGTCAGTTGCAATCCCATCAACTCAGCTGCTTTCCCACACTTCATCTTGCATGAGGCTTATACCATTTATCCCTTTACACCAAACCATTTACCTTGTCTTAGTTTATTGGTATACAGCCCCTGGACTTTTGTTTCAGTAACTTGTTTCCTTCATGCATCTTCAAGGGGTAAAAATTTTAGCACTGCAGGATAATAGTTCTCTAATGATAAAAGGCGGATTTTCAAATTGTGTGGTGTTTTGAGGTTTTGGCAGCTAATGCACCATGTCTCACTAAACTGTTTAGTAGTTCATTGAAGACTTTTCAGTGATGGTCATTATTTCCCTTACTTTTTTTTAAGCTCGTGCTTTCTCAGATCATTTTGTATTCTTAATACCTCAGAACTCCTCCTGCTTATTAGACATCTTTCTCCCAGTAGTATATATTCTTGAATTTTATACTCTCACTCTCTTTATTAATTACCCTGAGTTCACCTTTAAAAATGGGAGTAAACCAGAAACAGGCTTTTGACCATCTTCCTTTTACGGACCTCTTTCACATACGTGCATTGTAATAAACTATTCAGCATATATATTCTGGTTTCATAATTTTGTTTTATTTCCCTTGTTAGAGTTCCACAAACTTGTTAGTTTTTCAGCAGTGCTAGATAGTAAACTTCTTCATTTACAGCATGTCGGGGTTTTTGGATTTCCCCAGGTTTTAAGGGAAACTGTTGCTTCAGTTATTAGTTATTCATATACTAGGTATTTTGTTTTGTTTTACTCAGAACTAATTGTTTTTCATACTTGAATCGCCATTTCCTGGGCAAGCATGGTGGTGCTAGGAACAGACAAAGAAAGACTGCATGCTCTCACATCCATTCTCTAACTGTCGTGTAATGCACTGAAACCACAGCTCCCTATCCATAACCAGGCCCCACAGACCTTTTCATGGTTTACCCCAGACACTTTACATGCCCTGGTTCAGTTCATTGACAGCACATTGACTCCTGTATGCCACATTGTTCCTGTTCACTATTACTTGCACACCCTTTACCCTTTTGCATGTTCAGGCCCCGATTGCTTAAAATCTCATTTGTTCCATCCTTTGATCTCCAATTTGGTTTCCCCATTTTCCTAGTTCCCTCCACTTGTGATAGATACATCCTCTTTGTCAACCTTTCCTTGCTCGATCTCTCCATAAGCACAAACCAATTCAGCACAAATCTAATATTTAAAATTTTTTTTAAAGGAGAATCTACCTCGCAAGAAACGCAGCCGAAAGTCCCAGAAATTGGATGCAGATGACATGGATGATGGGGTTAAGCAGATTTTAGGACTGCATCCACTCTTTGTAAAGATTCATGTTAATGCAAAGGGTAAGACAGTCATAGAGTTTATATGAATTAGGTTTTAGTGATCACACAATAATGTTTGATCATATTTTTGTATTTTACATTCTTCATTTCCAATTTGTTCTTTTACTATCCAGAAGTATCTGTTAGATAAGGGATTATTATTTAAAGATACATCTGACCATTTCTGTCTATTACGTTGTTTCCCAGTATCCAACAGGGATTTCTCATGCAATTTCTTTAATGAGCAGTCTTGTCCTTGCACATGCACAGCTTCAAACTAATTTTTGCTTATAATCCTATACATCTCAGTTTCTTTTATTTCATTGTTTGACTTCACTCTTGGTTTATCTCTTTGTGTTTTGCTTTCTTTTCACTCTCATACACTCTTTACATTTATCATCTGCACACATCCATACCATTTTTAGTACTCAATATTTACAAATTTACAACATTTTCCTCATTCATAATCTCAGTGTAGCATCAGTACTTTGAATAATGTTCAGTCCTCACACTTCACATCCCATTCTTAGAGAACCCATCACAGCTTGCACTCTTTTGCCATTATGTTTTACAAACATGTATTTCACTTACACTGAATTGTGCTTTTGTTGATTTTGTGTAGATTTCTTGTAACCTCCCAAACATAAATACTCTACTTTCATTTTATCAGTGTTTCCATCATGTCTAACAGGCTTGAACTTCAACCAGCCACTTTCACTTTTGATATGGCTACCATATGCTTTTATTTGCGATACATGTAGTCATAAATGTCATTTGATGGAATTGTATATGTTTCTACAGCACCTCTCTTCTTGTTTTCAGAGGGTAACAGCGTAGTCATCACATTCTACTACATGCAGACCCTGCGCATAGTGACAGCAAAGTGTTCAGTGTATCTTCAGGAGAAAACAAAGTCTGCGCTTACGTATGAATATTTATAGGTTTATCATTGGAACTATACTTACATTATGTAAATCTAGATTTTTTAAAGGACTAAAATTCATGAATTCTAAGTTCATAGTTATTTAGTTATTGGTAAGATGTACTGTTATGAAACATTAAGCCAGTGTTTTTTTTCACTGCATATCATCACTTTAGAAAATGTACTTTATTCATAGCTAAATATTTTATACAGTGGTTTATATACAGTGGGGTAGAAAGCTGCATGTAGTATTGAAAGATACCTTCAGTAGAATCTGGTTTTTGCAGAAATATAACAATAAGTGAGGAACTTGGGTATATAAGGAAGTTAATAGCAGCGTGGGAGGTTAAAAGTTAAAGCTGATAACTGATATAAATACCAAAATGAGATATGGGTGATTTGGGGGAATTGATGATTTTATGTTCCTGGGAGCATTTTTTAATGAACATAGAAAACTGGGCATAGAGCTTTTGAAGCGGTTGGGTCATTTTTGGTATTCTGAGGAAAGTCATAAGGGAGTTAAGGTTGTTGCCATGGTCACTTGTTTTTCAGTGGAAACCAGAGTTCAGCCAGCTGTGATGGGTAACAGTAATATTTAGGTTTTCAGGAGAGGAATGACACATTAGGTAGAGGTAGTTGGTAGGAATATGAGCTTGGGCCCTCTGAAAACGCTGACTCTGGGCAGATGTTTTTAATGTTATTAGTTTTTTTATATGATTTTAAAGCACCTTGTGATTTTCAGAGATGTGATCAATGGAGATACACTTCTAAATTGCCTCTTCCCTGATGATGATGGACAAACTTCACCAAACCCAGCAAACTTTTACCAGCTGACCCGTCTTCGGATAAATCTCTCAGATCATCTAAGCACAACTGGTCGACCTTATAGATGGGCTCAGACTTTGGCTGGTTTGTCATTTTCAAGCTCTAAGCAACCAGTTGTTAATGGAGAAGACCTGCAAGATATGGTGAGATGAAATTACTTCACACATTGTTTCATTAGCTCTTTTGATATTGTTAAACTTTTGATTTTATATTAGTTTCTGTAGAACACCACTTATGTGCATGAATTCCTATGAGGTGAACTTTCCATCTACTGTGATATTTAATTATCAGTCTTGTTGTTGTCTTAAATCTTTTGCAGGCATGTTAGTAAGCTAATTGTGAATGAGACAGTTGAATAGGGTGTGCTTAAATGGTTTGGATGTATGGAGAGGATGAGAGAAGAGAGACGGACTAAGAGGATATATATGTGTCAGGAGTGGAGGAGCAGGGAGAAGGGGTAGACCAAGAAGGAAGTAGAAGGATGGAGTGAAAGGCATTTTGAGTTATCAGGGCTTAAGAGTGAGAGGAGTGTAAAAGGGGTGGGGTAAATTAGATCGATGTGGCATGCAGGTGGCAATGTGCTGACAAAGGGCTGAATCAGGGCATTTTGAAGTGATTAGGGGTAACCATAGAAAGGTCTGTAGAGCTTTGCAGTTGATAGGTTGCTCTGTTGTTGATGCATCATACATGACAGCATGAGAGTAGATGTAAGTGAATGGGCTTCATCTGTCCTTGTGCTACTTTCCTATGTGGTAAACAGTGAATAAGATAAAAAGTTGTATATCCATTCCCCAGTTTTCCAAGATGTTCTCATCTTAAGCATGATGTAAGCTATGACAGCTTGGTTGTATTTAACAGACATCTTTGCCAAGTATGTGTATATCTTCGCTGCATTTTTAGATTTTGTTTTGTCTTGTATCCCAGTGTATCTACAATCATAATGGTTAGACAACTGAGATAGGTGAGATCTTCCCACCCTGAAACCATGTTGTCTTGGGCTGTGTTTATTTAATTCCATGGTCAGTTTACTTCTTGGGAATCTTTCAATTTTTTTTTTTAATCTGGGAATGCAGAATTCTTTTTCATTGAGCTAGTTTTATAATTGATTGTTGTTGCTTGAATAGGGTCATTGTGTTGTAATGAATTGTGAGGTCATCTGTGTATGAGTGGACTTTCACACTCTGGTGTGCAGTAGATGGTGGGAGGTCATGTAGGAAGAGGTAGAGGAGGTTTAGAGAAGTAACTGATTTTTATATTTAGTGTAATGCATATGATTTTTTATACTAATAATTCTGCTGGAATTGTAACTTGAAATTCATTGCCTTGTCTTATAAATGAAAATTCTTTAGGGTTGGTAATTTTCTTCAATTACTAGCATGATTCACTGGTAAACCAAGAAATTATTCTGCCACCCTGAACATACAAAACCTGATTGGCGTTCACACTTCTAATCTGTTGCTCTTCCTTTCACTTTTAAGGTAACAGGAACTGGAAACTCATCATTGACAGCTGTTCCCCCTAATGATAATGAGGTGGTTGTGTGGCAGGATAGTGCTGAGCAGATGCCGAATACAATTTTGGCTATTCGTCGCAGACTACTTGCTAGATTGGCTCTACATGCACAACTGGTGAACCTTGAGACTGCTACTTCAACTAGGTATGTATTACAGTTGCCTGTATTTTTGTGCCCCTTTCAGCACATTTATAGCCAAGAGCCTCTCCTTGTATGGTTTTCAATTATTATATTATCCAATGATGCTCCCTTAACATCTTCCCTACTCACCCTTGTATATTGTATCCCTTTTTTTAAACCAGGTTGTCCAAATTTTCAGTCCTTTCTCTGTGCAAAGCTCCACAAGTTGTTCACCATTCATGCAATACTGGAAACCCCATGTCCACCAGTTGTACCCTCAACTGCCACATTACCCACTCTTGCATTCAAATCACTTATCATTAATACTTGATCCCTTGCCATAAAACAGCTGACACACTCTCTCAGCTTTTCCAAAAATGCCCATCTCTTCCTAAGTCCTCTCATTTCTGGGTGCATAAACATTGATACTCACCCACCTTTCAAAACCCGCTTTCATATTTACCCACATCAGAGAGGGGCTCATTTCTCTACACTTCCTCACTTGTGGGAAACATATTTGATATAATGGAATTCTTCATAATGGTCAAGATATATTTATTACAATAAGGTGAAGGGAGTGTAGGCTGTGTTAAGATGGAAGGGAAAGGCTTCTAAGTTAAGACAAGGAAGGGAATGGATTCTGCATGCAGGCAAGGATGTAATTTTTCAGTAAAGTATCAACTCTGTTATGTAAGGGATGGGTGTAGTGGGCATTTCTTGATTATCATAACTAAGAAGATTTTCATGAAATGTCAAGTGTATGCACAGCCAAGGTGAACAATAGATTTATGTTACTCATGGCATAATTTTCTTGGAAGATACCAACAGGACTCTGCTTTGAAAATTGCATCTCTGTCAATTACTAAGATACTCTTCTACCACCAGCTCAATTGCAATCCCTGCGGAGCTACTACGTCAGCATTTCCCAGGAAAGGTGTGCTCTGACCTGAAGTCTTGGTGTCCAGTAACTTGGGCAGATTATGAGGCAGCTCCATCTACTCAGTTATTGCGAGAAGCTCAAGTAGTCACGCCACAAAGTTTATTATTCATGGCAGTTTTTGATCGCAAGCATGGTAGGTTTTTAATTTTGTTGATTATCTTTTATGTGAGATAGGTACAAAACAGTATGTTTGGTGTCTTGATTTACTAGATATACAACTTATCTTTGTTTGAAATAAGTTCAGGATAGTTTATATCCTTATTGTTACTTTACAGTTTGATGGAGAAAATCATCTTGTCATATATTTTCAATGTTTTTCCTTTTTTTTTGCAGAAAGGTAGTTAGTGGTATGCATTTTGGTTTGGACTTTTTACTTGTTTTGTAATGGCCTTTTTTTGAGAGAGGTACATGTGAGCAAATAAGCTGCATGCTTTACTGCGTTTAGGGAGGTCACTTTGATAATCAGAGTTTTTTACAAGTATACTTCGGCATTTGTCAAAAATAATGTTCACCCAATGTAAGAAAAAAATTAAGGATTTTTATCCCTTACAAAATATCTGTACATCATATATTTTTTTCTTTTTTCATACTTGATCGCTCTTTCCCACATTAGTGAGGCAGCGCCAGGAAACAAAGAATGACACATCCACTCACATACACATATATATATACATATATGCATATACAGTATATATATATATATATATATATATATTATATATATATATATATATATATATATATATATATA
>JAYMFT010149215.1:0-12654 GCA_038088735.1 Panulirus argus
ATGTGCATGTATGTATATATGTGTGTATGTGGGGGGATGGGTCTTTCTTCATCTGTTTCCTGGCGCTACCTTGCTGACGCGGGAAACAGCGATCAAGTATAATAAATAAAAAAATAACTAATAATAATAATAATAATAATAATATATCCCTGGGGATAGGGAAGAAAGAAAACTTCCTACATATTCCCTGCAAGTCGTAGAAGGCAACTAAAAGGGGAGGGAACGGGGTGCTGGAAATTATCACTTCTTGTTTGTACTTTTCCAAAAGAAGGAACAGCGAAGGGGGCCAAGTGAGGATTACTGCTCTAAGGCTCAGTCCTCTTGTTCTTAAAACTACCTCGCTAATGCAGGAAATGGCGAATACATATGAAAAAAATAAAATAATACATATATAAATATAAATTGTTAATGGGATGGCCTTGATTAGAGCCTCAGTTGCCCATGCCATATCGGCTAACACTTACTCTCACTTTTCACAATCCTACATTCAATCTCTCCTGGTATATCATCAGAAGTCTCTTTTCCAAGCATACTCACTCTCACCACTCATTTCTTGCCCAAAACGCTTCATCTTTTCTGAAGACCTCAACAAATCTTCAACTTAACCTCCACAAGGTCATATATGTGTATATATATAAACTCAACTAGCCAGGTACCGAATTTAACAATCAATCCCTAGAAGAGGATAAACTGTGGACTGTGGACCAACTGCCAAAACCGATTTGAACCTGTGCGCTTAACCTCAGGTGGACTGTGAATGTTTCATGGTTAGCAATGCTAACCACTACACCAAGGAGGTCCACACATTCTTAACTTTACCATTCTTCAGTAATTCCTTGAAATCAATATCATTACTATTTGCTTATTCTTCATCCTTTTCAGTATTCAATTTGCTGAGGTTTTTGCTAGTGCCTTTAGGATTACATTTTGCTTGGAAAGCTCCCACTGGACAACTGACATTGACTTTTATCATTATCAAATTTATAACAACATTTCATGTATCTAATTGTGGATAGGGAGAAGCTGATTGCATTATCCATTAATTTCATGTTAAGAATGCATTTAAAGAACGTCAAGTCCCTGAACTGACATCATGGCTTTATAAATTCTTAATCTGATTTACTTATGAGTGTGTAATTAAGATTTGAAGTACTCTAAAATCTGACACCTACATTTATATGATGCAAAATATGAAAAATCCCTTATGAAGAAAGCCTTATTGGCAACATTATTACAACTTTATCTTCTTCCAAGTAGAATTCACTTTGACAATCTAACTTACTGTACGTCCATCAAGTTCATGTGGTCCACTCTTCAAAACTGATTCAACTTTGTTGGGATCAGCAAAAGTGACAAAGCCAAAACCACGAGACCTGCCAGTCTCACTGTTCTTCATCACCACACAATCTATCACCTCCCCATATTGGCCAAAGTATCGCTGCAGAGACTCTTGAGTTGTCTCCCATGACAATCCACCCACAAACATCTTTCTGCAAACAGTAAAACAACAAAAGTTAAAAATTGTATTTGTATAAAGGTGGCATTTTGATCACAAGATGGAAGGCAAAGAGGAAACAAGACTGGTTGTTCAGATGACAATTCATGAGCACAATTAAATAAGGCACAGTATAAAGGAAAAGAGAAGAATGCAAGGAGTGTAAAAATAATGAATATACAAGGAAAGAAGCAAAAACATATGGTGTATTCAGGGAAAGAGATGAATTAAAGGGGTGTAAAACTAAGGATGATGTTCATCCTTCAACAAACACTCGTCAACCAGGACATACGATGTTGTACGGATGTGAGATATGCGATAAAGATGAGAATGTATGAAGGTGATGCATGTGTTGGAAATTAAATGTTTGAGCACATTATGTGGTATGAGGAGGATTAATCATGTATGGCTAGAGTAAGAGAGAGAGGTGTGGTGGTAAATAGAGTATGGTTGAGAGCTAAAGAGGGTGTGCTAAAATGGTTTGACCATAAAAAGTGGAGCAAAGAAGTTGGCACAGGGATAGATGTATCTGAAATGGAAATGGAAAAGGGGAATGGATATACAAAACTGGAGATGGAAAGATTGCATGAAAAATATTATGGGGATGGAAAGATGGCATGAAAAATGTTTTGGAGATGGAAGGATTGCATGAAAAAGATTTTGGAGATGGAAGGTTGGAGAGAAAAAGATTTTACGGGATCAGGGACTGAACATGCAAGAGGGTGAATGGTGAAATCCTGTCTTAAAAAATACCAGGTCATGTTTACTGGGAAAGACAAAAGAGGGAACAGAGTTCTGGCCAAAGATTCGAGTTGTCATGAAATAGTTATCAAAACTGCCCAACCATGAACAGCCAACAACCACAGAGCAATCATATAATGCAGCACCTTTATTACTTTATTACAAAATATCTAGATGGCTTCTTGTTGATAAGTCCCACAATCTTACTTCTTTGTTACATATTCTTAAGTACCAGGTATATTGACAATGAAAAGTACCATGCCTTCTTACTACATGTGAAGAAAATCTGAAATGTAAAACCCGCACTTTCACCTATAACCACAATCCTGAAACTACATTGATAAAAGCCACCATTTCTCACCACCACACTCAATCTTTGACATGACAAAGCTCAGCCTCATACCCACACGTATACTAATACTTTCGCTCAACTCTCCATCCAATTTTACACTCATACTTGCTACTCGACAGAAGGCTTTCAAACTATCCAACACTTGTACCCCTACCCTACATATCCTTATTGCATCCCATAATGCATTCATATCAACTCCGTCAAATGCTTTCTCCAGATCCATAAAAGCTGTAGACAGCTTCTTACATTTCCTTTTGCTAAATACTTTTTTCCAGTCATTCTCACAACAAGAATCTGATCCACATATCTCTAAACTTTCCTAAACCCTCTGGTTCCTTACTTATTCTGCATTTAGTCACTTCCATCACTATCAATCAACACCCTTGCATACAATTTACCTAATATACTTAATATATTATTCCCCTATAATTGCTACATACATCAGCAGTACCTTTTCATTTGAATAAAGGAACAATAATTGCATTGCCCCAATCCTCAGGCACAACTTTATGCTTCCATGCTAAATTACATAACAAATACACCCACTCTATTATACTCTCCTTCGTACTTCAACACTTCTGCCATAATCCCATCCACTCAAAAGCACATTTCCTACCTTCAACCTCATTATTGCCCTTTTTATCTCCCTTCTTACTATAGGCCCATACACTTGTATTATTTTCCTTCCATCCTCAATATCCATGCAACAACTGCTGCCTCACCCTCTTCAACATTCAACAATTCTTCCAAATATTCTTTCCATCTTACTTTCGCTTACTCCTTTTTGATTCAGCAACTCCCTTACTTCTAACAAGTACAATTCTACTTTTACATTCTCATTCCTTTTTCACCTCTTTCCAGTACAATTCCTTATTTTCACTTAACTTTCTTCCAAAATCTTTATGTATTCTTTCTTTGTTTTCATCTATCAGCTTCTTAAACATTACATTTCCTTCCCTTCTGCTTTGCTGCACTTTCACTGGTACATTCTTTTAAACCAATCTACTATATGCCTTTTTCTTCCTTTACACAGCATTTCTAATCTCATCCATCTACCATGCATGCCAACTTTTCTTATATCTCAACCATGTATCTAACTACTAATTCTAAAATCTTCAAAATTTTTCTTTATATATTTTAAACACCTCATTCACACATGACTGCATTTCGACATTTCATGTACTTTCATCTAGACCTTGTCATCCCTCTTTTATACTCTTCCTGATTCATCTTCTCCCTTGCCAACACTTTTCATTCAAAATTCTTCCTTATGCCTTACCTCCACTCCCTGATCCTCATCTTCCCAAGAACTGCAAAGTGGTCAGAATCTCCAAAGAATCCTCTCACAACTATAACATCTAGCAAACTTTCTCAGCCTCTCATTTCATCTCATCTCACTTGTAGCACTGGATACAAACTTACAGGCATTTGCCAAATGCCCCTGAACAATAAAATATTAAAATTTTCAAGTGTTCCTCAACCATGAAACACTTGGGGGCCAAACAATCATCAGCCATGAAGCATCTGCATGCTAAACACCTTCCATCACAATACATAGGTGCCAAAATCCCTCCAGCCAAGAAATATTTGGGCACCAAACACACCTCAGCAATAAAACAAAAACTGGGTGCCAAATGTTCATCAGCCAAGATACATTTGAGTGCCAAATGCCCCTCAGACATGAAACTTTTGGGTACCAAACATTTTTCCATGAAATATTTAACAGCCAAACACCCCTGAGCTATGAAACACAAGGGTGCCAAACATCCAAAAGCCATGAAATTTTCAGCTAGCAAACATCCTCAGACCCAGAGCACTTACATGTTAAATGCCCCTTTACCAAGAAACATTTAGGTTGCAAAAGTCCTTCAACCATCAAACACCTGGGTGGCTAACATCCATCGCTCATGAAACATCAACATATAAAACACAAAAAAGGGAGCCAAATGCCCCTTAACCAAGATACATCTGGGTGCCAAACACCTCTCGGCCATATGACAATTTGTTTCAAATCATCCAACTGTGAAAAATCCGAGTGACAAAGTCCCCTCAGCCATGAGACCTTTTGGGTGGGCACCAAAAATGGTAAAGTCTTCAGGGGTCTTCTTCTCTAAAGCCTGGAATAAGCATAAGCTGCTGGGTAGGGCTGTTGATCATCCAAACTGTTGGAAGTCACAGCACACAGACCCACATAGCCCCCATATCCTGAATGGTCTGGTACACTTTGTAGGTACTTGTCCAGTACACTCAAATTAATCTACTGTGCATCCCATGGTGTCTATGATGATAGCAGGCAAAGTGATGAGTCTTGGGCACCGGATGTGCTTCAGCTGTTCCCTACTTTTGTGCATATCCCACCTTTGGATTTCATACGTACTATTTCAAAAGGTCTTCCATGCCTGACGTGCCATTAGGATGTTATTTCCTACGTAAGTTAGATAAATATGTACCTCTCCTGTCTGAACTCCCAGGAATACAGCCTCAATCATTTCAGTCATTTCCAGTAAATTATTTTTTTTTTTGCCACATTAACGTGGGTCACAAAAGATCTCCAAATACTTTCTAATTCTGTAATATCATCTGTGTTGTAGGGTAATGTTAGAACATAACTATATTCTATTCAATAATTTCTCTCGAATAGTAGCTTCATTGGTTTTATTTCTCGGAATTAAAGTCCACAGGGGCCTGCCCATTATCCTTATGGTGAAGGCAACCATCGTTTTGTTGTATTCACTAAAGGTTAAGTAATTAGCCATCAATTCCCCCATATCTTTCACATCTATCATCCCTGAAACACCTCTCATCCATGAAACATTTTAAAGTCAATCATCCCTCATCCAAAAAACATCATCCATGAAACATTTTAAAGTCAATCATCCCTCATCCAAAAAACATCAATCTCTCAAACGTCCCTCAGCCACAATAAATATCAATCTCTCAAACATCCCTCAGCCACAAAACATTTAAAAGTCAATCATCCCTCACCCATAAAACATTAATCTCTCAAACATCCCTCCGCCACAAAACATTTGCGAGCCTGACACCCTTCAGCCATGAAACATTTTGGTGTCATACAACCCTCAGCCTAGAAACAATGAGCAGTCAAAATTCCACCTCAGCCATGAAGACTTTTTGTGTCAGTTGCCCTCTGCCAGGTGTCAAAAGTCCCCAACAATAAAACATTTCAGTGCCAAACACCTTTTAGGGATGTCAAGAGCCTCACAATTATGAAATATTATGGAGCTAAACACCCTTTTGCCATATGTCAAAAGCTCCACAACCATGAAAATGAAGCATTTTAGTGCCAAACACCCTTTAGCCACATGTGAAAAGCCCCACAACCACAAAACATTTTGGTGCCAAACACCCTTTAGCCATAGGTCAAAAGCCCCACAACCATGAAACATTTGGGTGCCAAACACCACTCAACCATAAAACACCTGAGTGCTTTGCATCCCTCAACCATGAAACAACAGAGTGCTAAGCACCCCTCAACAATGAAACAACAGTGCTAGACATCCCTAAGCCATGAAACATTTGGGTGCCAAATATTCATCATGAAAACCTTTGGTGCCAAACATCTCTGCCTTGTAAAATATGAGCGGCTTACATTTTTCTGAATTTATTACTAAATCTGAAGGGGAAAGTATAATCATTAGTGTGTTACATAATTCTTCTAATTTATGCATTATAGTACTCATATATTATCACCTAAACATAACGGTCATCTACATATATCACTACTTAGTACTATGCAAGCGCATATATCTCACCATATTGTGAACAGTGTCCCTTTTCTCTTAATAATAAAACAGTTATAAGAAAACATATCTAAGATCTGAACTCCTGAGCTATGATACATTTTGGATGCCACTTATGTCTTAGCCATAAAAAAATTATCGTAAAATGCCCCTCTGCCTTGAACTATTTAGGTGGCAATCAGCCCTCTATTATGAAGTATTTGGAAGCAAATGCCCCTAAGCTAAGAGAAACATTGACATCACTCACCTGTGCAAATTGTAACTCAGCCAGAAGATATATGACTGCCCAATGCCCCTCATGCAAGAAAGTTGGTTATCTTATGCCCCTAAGCCATGAAACCTGAAAGTACCAAATGCCCCTACTTCATGGTCACATTAAGCCCCTCAGCCATAAAATATTTGGATGAAAACTGCACCTTATCCATGGAATATTTAGGAACAAAACGCATTCAACATGAAATATGTCAAATGCCCCTCTGCCTTGAAATTTTTGGCTACCATCACCGTTTATCCATGAGAGTCTGGGTACCAAACACCTCTCTGCCATGATACATTTGGGTACCATTCATACCTCAGCTATGCAACTAATGGATACTAATCATCCATTCATTAAAATCATATTACGATGCAAAATTACCCTCATCTAAGAGACATTCCGGTACAAAATACCAATTATCCATGTTATATTTGAGAGTCAAATGTCCCTCCATTATTTTACATTTAAGTTCCATGCTACTCTCAAATTCCAAATGCCCCATCATCCGTGAAACATTAAGGTGTCAAACGTCCCCAGCTCTACAGCAAATGCTAACTGCCCCAACGTCAATAAACCATTTGTGTCAAACGACCCCCAGCCCTACATCAAATGCCCCTAAGCATGAAACAAGTGCCAAATGCCCCACCATCATTGAAACATTAGGGTGTCACAACGACCCTAAGCCCTATATCAGATGTCAAATGCCCCACCGTCAATGAAACATTTGGGTGTCAAAAGACCCTCAGCAATGAAACACTAGGGTGTCAAATAAGCCTGTCATGAAAATTGTGACAAACACACCTCACCAATGACACAGTTGGATGCCAAAGGCACTTCTGCCATTGTGATAATAGCCAGCAATAGATATGCCTAAGCAAATTGTAAGGCCGATTAAGTGGTACAATGCGCCTACTTCCATCACAACTACAATACAAGGATCTTGTTCGAATAAATACACTTCTTTTACTCTCAACCTTTCAATTGGGTTACCAGTGAAACTACAAAGAATGAAGAAATAACTCTAG
Source organism: Panulirus argus (assembly GCA_038088735.1). Taxonomy (NCBI): domain Eukaryota; kingdom Metazoa; phylum Arthropoda; class Malacostraca; order Decapoda; family Palinuridae; genus Panulirus; species Panulirus argus. The sequence goes on from JAYMFT010149215.1 coordinate 7,631, forward strand.
GATCTGGCAATGAGAGTAATTACCCAGTTTAATGACCACGAAAACAGAGCAACACATGAAAGCCTTCTGTACCCAAACAAACAGAAGCGCGTGGCACAAACCCCGTGTGCGCGCCTAATATTTACTACGATTGTATTTGTAATTTTTAACATTTATCACCAATTATTCAAGGTTCATGAGCTTCTTACCCTTTCTCCTCGCCATCATGGGGCATATTCCGGCCTCTTGGTCCATTGCCACCGCCGGGGTGAGCCATCATATCACGCCATGCAGTATCTTTCTTCATCCTTACTGTACGCCAAACATGGAGTCTAAAGCACGCGTCCTCTGCCTAGATGGCGCCAAACACGCAACAATTTTCACAGATATTTGCTGAAATAAACCCACTGATGAGTCTTTGGACATAGAAATGGTGTTTTTATTACAAAACAAAATCCATCCATTGATTCAAATATATTTCTGCAACATATAACTCGAAAACTAAACACATAAAATATGAAATACAGCAAAAGAACCAAGAAAAACACCTGAGTACGCAGAAGCGTAATGGGGTACGCCACGATCAATAACCATCAATGTTCAGCACAATTTACGCATTCTATTCCGTCAGTTACATGTGTACATATAAGATCAATATATTGCAAGCATCATACTTGTTAGGAGAATAACAGCTTCATTTCGATGACTGCATGATTTTGTATACGATTTCAGTTTCGATAATTAGTCCTATTTCTATTAGTAATATTGCGCATTAAAATTTCATCCACCTATGCATTGTACATAGACAGAATTATATAATCAAATCAATGCATCAATTGCACATAAAAAGGGAAATTCATAAATTTCTACCAAAAACTTACGATAATTTTTGTTTGGATCCCATGCGAACTTTATTCGGTGCTTGGATAATCACTCATCTTTACATTGTGTAATAATTTACTATAAGTATTGCAATTTACTTGCTACGATAATATAGCAAAAAGAATTATGATAAAACTCCCGAAGTATTGTTGATGTACCCATGCACTGCTTTTTTTTTCGCATTCAAAAATAATCCACCCACTTTTAATCTTTAGTATATTCATTGATCATATGTATATAACATAATTCTACATTATTTTTGCGTAATGTTCATAGGTTGTGGTTTCGCTATACATATTTGTATGACGAATGATGACACCATACTGTCATTCTTTTAAAGATATATGAAGATACATTGATAGCTCCTAATGTAAACTCTATAAATTTTCATACGAATTACCGGCTGAGATGTTTTTATGTAATAAAAGCAAAGCTGTAAATACGTTATATATTTAATTCCTTTCTGAATGATAGGACAGTAAACAAAACAGTATTAACGTGGTACCAGTTGTTGTGAAATGTTTTAGTTCACTGTCTGGCTCCTTACAACAACCAGACAAGGCCTTGGAACTGCAATAGTTCACTGTCTTGTACCATAGAACAACCAGACAAGACTGTGGAACTGCAATACTTCACTGTCTAGCTCCTTATAACAACCAGAGAAGGCCTTGGAACTGCAACAGTTCACTGTCTTGTACCATAGAACAACCAGACAAGACCGTGGAACTGCAATAGTTCACTGTCTGGCTCCTTACAACAACCAGACAAGGCCTTGGAACTCCAATAGTTCACTGTATTGTAAGATAGAACAACCAGACAAGACCGTAGAACTGCAATAGTTCACTGTCTGGATCCTTACAACAACCAGACAAGACCTTGGAACTGCAATAGTTCACTGTCTTGTACCATAGAACAACCAGACAAGACCGTGGAACTGCAGTAGTTTACTGTCTGGCTCCTTACAACAACCAGACAAGGCCTTGGAACTACAATAGTTCAGTGTCTTGTACCATAGAACAACCAGACAAGACCGTGGAACTGCAATAGTTCACTGTCTGGCACCTTAAAACAACCAGACAAGGCCTTGGAACTGCAATAGTTCACTGTCTCGTACCATAGAACAACCGGACAAGACCGTGGAACTGCAATAGTTCACTCTCTGGCTCCATACAACAGCCAGGCAAGACCTTGGAACTGCAATAGTTCACTGTCTTGTACCTAGAACAACCAGACAAGACCGTGGAACTGCAATGGTTCACTGTCTGGCCCCTTACAACAAGCAGACAAAACCTTGGAACTGCAATAGTTCACTGTCTTGTCCCACAGAACAACCACACAAGACCGTGGAATTGCAATAGTTCACTATCTGGCTCCATACAACAGCCAGACAAGACCTTGGAACTCCAATAGTCCACTGTCTTGTACGACAGAACAACCAGACAAGACCTTAGAACTGCAATAATTCACTGTCTGGTACCATACGACATTCAGACAAGGCCTTGGAACTGCAATAATTCACTGTCTGGCTCCATACAACAGCCAGACAAGACCTTAGAATTGCAATAGTTCACTGTCTTGTACCATAGAACAACCAAACAAGACCTTAGAACTGCAATAATTCACTGTCTGGTACCATATGACAACCAGACAAGACCTTGGAACTGCAATAGTTCACTGTCTGCCTCCATACAACAGCCAGACAAGACCTTAGGACTGCAATAATTCACTGCCTGGTACCATACAACAACCAGACAAGACCTTGGAACTGCAACAGTTCAGTGTCTGGCACCATCCAACAACCAGACAAGACTGGAACTGCAATAGTTCACTGTTTGGTTCCATACAACAGCCAGACAAGACCTTAGGACTGCAATAGTTCACTGTCTTGTACCATAGAACAACTAGACAAGACCTTATACCTGCAATAATTCACTGTCTGGTACCATACAACAACCAGACAAGACTGTGGAACTGCAATAGTTCACTGTCTGGCTCCATACAACAGCCAGACAAGACCTTAGAACTGCAATAGTTCACTGTTTTGTACCATAGAACAACCAGACAAAACCTTAGAATTGCAATAATTCACTGTCTGGTACCATACGACAACCAGACAAGACTGTGGAACTGCAACAGTTCACTGTCTGGCTCCATACAACAGCCAGACAAGACTTTAGGACTGCAATTGTTCACTGTCTGGCTCCTTACAACAACCAGACAAGACTTTAGAACTGCAATAATTCACTGTCTGGTACCATACGACAACCAGACAAGACCGTGGAACTGCAATAGTTAACTGTCTGGCTCTATTCAACAGCCAGACAAGACCTTAGGACTGCAATAATTCACTGCCTGGTGCCATACAACAACCAGACAAAACTGTAGAACTGCAACAGTTCAGTGTCTGGCACCATATAACAACCAGACAAGACTGGAACTGCAGTAGTTAACTGTCTGGCTCCATACAACAGCCAGACAAGACCTTGGAACTACAATAGTTCACTGTCTGGCACCATACAACAACCAGACAAGATTGTCGAACTACATTAGTTCAGAGTGTGGCACCATGCAACAACCACATAAAACTGTGGAACTACAATAGTTCAATGTCTGGCTCCATAAGACACCAAAACAAGTCAGTGGAACTGCAGTAGTCCAGTGTTTCACACCATACAACAACAAGACAAGATTGTGGAACTGCATTTGCTCAGTGTTTCACACCAGACAACGACGAGACAAAACTGTCATTCAGTGTTTTGCACTGTACAAAGAGATGAGACTGCAGAGCTTCATTAGTTTATAGTGTCTTGCCTCATATTGGATAGGATTGAAGCTGCAGAAGTTCATTATCTTGGAATATAAAATACTAAGACTTTGAACTGTAATTAACATGTCCCGTGTCATCATCAAGAATCTTCCAAAGCAAGTAAGTGATAATGATTCAAAAATTAGGTTAAAAAGATAATATGAATTCGGCCGCTAATAGATATGTGACTTACAGAACATTGTTGGTCCTTAGCTGGTATCCATAAACTCCAAATGACACCAAGTGCTACCAAAAATCAAGAGACCTACTGTAGAGTGGGTGAAATACACTCGTAATACTTTAGAATATCCAATTGAATATAAAGGTTTTGTTTGTATAAACAAGTTTTTGCATTTTTGTGTATGTTTTTGACTGTTTTGCATCTCAATCCCAAAGATGAAACACCAAATGTCTTGGTCTCTGAAAATTGGGTGTTTTCGGTTGAAAAAAGGTTTTTCTAATTTGAATAAGATAACATCTTATAAGAAAAATGAAAAAGAGATATAAAGTATAAAGTGATATATGGACCACCATGGTGCAGTGGTTAGCATTCCTGACTATGACACATTCATGGGCTGCCCAAGATCAAGTGCATAGGTTCAAATCCTGGTAATGGGAAATAGTCCACAGTCAACCCAGCTATTCATCCACCCTTAGAGATTGGTCAATAAAATTGGTACCTGGCTCAGGTTAGGATACTTCCCACGTATTCCCTGCGTGTTGTAGAAGGTGACTAAAAGGGGTGGGAGCAGGGTAATGAAAATCCTCCCCTCCAGTTTTTACTTTTCCAAAAGAAGGAACAGACAATGGGACCCAGTGAGGATTTTCCCTCTAAGACTCAGTCCTCTGTTCTTGACACAACCTCGCTAATTTGGGAAATACCAAATATGTATAAAAAAAAAGAAATATATATATATATATATATAGAGAGAGAGAGAGAGAGAGAGGAGAAGATGGAGTAAGTATATTGAAGAATTAATGAATGTGTTTCATGATAGAGTCGCAGATGTAGGGTGTATTGGTCGAGGTGGGGTGCAAAGTGTGAGAGTCGGGGAGACCAGTTTGATGGAGAGAGAGGAAGTGGTGAAAGCCTTGTGGAAGATGAAATGTAGCAAGGTGGCAGGATTGGATGGTATTGCAGTTGAATATATTAAGAAAGGGGGTGACTGTGTAGTTCATTGGTTGGTAAGAATATTTATGTATGGGTTGTGGTGAAGTGCCTGAGGATTGGCGGAATGCATGTATAGTGTCATTGTACAAAGGCAAGCAGGATAAAGGTAAGTGTTCAAACTATAGAGGTATAAGTTTGTTGAGTATTCCTGGAAAATTGTATGGGAGGGTATTAATTGAGAGAGTG
>JAYMFT010149226.1:0-12654 GCA_038088735.1 Panulirus argus
CAAGGTATGATTAGGTGTGTGGTGCTTGTAAGAAGAAGATGGTAGGACTAGCCCGGTAGTCCCGTTTCAGTGAGACATGAAGTAAGACCAGCAATCCTGACATTTCCTTACCTTATCGTAAACATGGCTGCCTACCGGAGTATGTGAATCTTTTAATATTTTCTTGACATTTCTCTTCCTACCACAGTTGAAATTCAACTACGTGATCTCTACCTTACACTCTGTTCTCCGTTCTGTTATGGGATTTTTGTTTTGAGTGGTAATTTTTTTGAATTACATCCAGAAATCTCCCAAGATGTCTGTGAATTTAGAAGATTTTTGGAATTTTGGTCTGCTGATATGTGTATAGCGGCTCGAGGCAATGTCTGACCTCCTTAAGTCGCCTTGATAACATGGATTGAATTATATCTTTTGTGTTTCTTTTGCTTGATTTCCTTTCTCATTTCCTACACTAAATTTACTTCATTTCTTCTGAGTCTCCCCACCTCCCACTTGGGATGACTATTGAATGTATGATCCCTAAGGACACAGCCACTACGGGCGGTGCTCGCAACGCGTCATTTCAAAGGCCCCGCACTGCTCACGCCAGGCGGGCCTCAAGCCTCGCCGCCTGGGCCAACAAGACGCCTTTTAAGGAGGAACTTGTGGATTATGATTCTGGTGTGGCGGCCGTTGCAAGGAGCGCACATGGCTGGCTGCCACGGCAGGTGTGAGGAACATTACCGAACCAGACGTGTGGATGCTACCAACAAGGGCCAGTGATAGACTGTTGACCAGGTGGTGGTTGGTGTCAAGGGTCGTAACACTGCCAGACCTCAAGGGTGTGACGGCGAGACAAAGAAACGTCGTCCAAGTGTGAGAAAGAACAAGAGGCCAAACCTGACCTTACTACAGACTACCAGGTGTACCAGCTCTGGCCACCACTCCTACCAATCACTAGTTAACAACACAAGTTCTCAGGATGTACTAAGATATATAGATTTATAAATAAAGGAAAATAAACAATCAAACGATACCATAACAGTTACGAATATTCCAATAAAAGAAATACGTCCAACGTAAAGAATACACACAATTTGTACTAACACCTTAAAGGTCAGCTGTCTAGGATGACACAGTCCAGCGCCACTCGATCGCCGCCACAACTCCAGGACCTGCAGTCAGCTCGCCTTCATGCAGTGATCCTCCTGGTCCTACACATCCTCATGTGCTGAGCCCCTCCACAATAGTCTCACACAAGTTCTTCGCCCATAATCAGACTGGCGAGACTGATGGCTGCACCCGTGCTGGACCAAGATGTAGCTGCAAGACGGCCACTGTCTCGCTCCAGCCAGGTACTTGGTACCTCAGGCCAGCGTAGCGACTCACGCGGCTGGCGTCGACAGGGTGTAGAGGTCTTCTCGCTGCTTGGGTCCTCTCTGCTGCGATGTAAATTTTGGGTGGAAAAGCAGCCCGTCAGCCAATAACAAAACAGCTTTATAGTGGCGTATACCATCTTCCGGGCCAGGGCTAAACTGCCAGACCACCACTCACCCTGTTATCGCCCTGAGTTGAATTGTTAAACCGCTGGTGCCATGACAGACAGGAAACTGCAACATGATCAAGTCTGCAGCAAAGATCGTCGTATGAGACGCCATGTGATCGCCTCGAGACAGATTGCTTTGACCGTTTTCTCTTATTCTTTAAATCTTTCTCTCCAGTTACCGGCAACATCACCTTCTCTTCACTTTTGGGTCAACTAACTCGAAGAACATAAGGTGGGTACCTTGGGTCAATACGCTCAGACGTCTTTCCTATTTTCTGTTCAGGTCTTTGAAGTGATTTTAAGTGACAGTTGTTGAAATTCAGACCAACTCAGCATTCTGTAAATCTCCCACCTGATGCCACCAGCAGCTTCTGGACTCTCATCTTTTCGTAAGTATTATGAGCAAATGGTTACGTTTCCCTCTATAGGTAGGAAGCCATACTATATTTTCAGCGAACAGCATAACGCAATTCTTTCTTTTTCTTCGACTGAACTGATAATTAGCGGGAATATATCCTGGTTCACTAAGGCCCGATTTTTTTTTTTTTCAATAACTCAAACACGGTCATTTTTGCTTGGTGTTCCGTAACGTTTCAGTTCCTCGACATGGAATTCTTCGCTAACATGCCTTTTCTGAAGTTCCCATACTGTGTACATAATGAGTTATTTTTTTTTTAGCCACTACCACTATCCTAGAGAGGTAATACACTACCGAAATCTCAATTTTAGCCATATTTCAGCAAATGTTTGGAAGATTTGGCACGAAGACGTCTCGTTACGAAGTCCTTATTGTACGCGTGTGATGTGACTATTTTTGGCTATTTTCTACAGATGAAGTCACAAAAATTCATTTTTTGTCATCACCAACTGATGATGAAGTATGGCAAAAAGATATCCTTCCACACACCCCACATGATGCATATGACAGATCTGCGACGATTAGTTTTAATTTTAGTGATCAAAATTTATCAAAAAGTTTAAATATTTTGCTACTAATCAATTCTTTCAACCAGTGCTGGTGGACCTCAGTCAGTAACTGCTACATCCTCTGAATGACCTTGACGAGTGTTGGCACAAAACGCGATTAAGGTGTAGCTATGTAAAGGGAGACATACCATTTCATGTGCCAATATTAACTTTATACTATGTGTTGGTTTATTCATTACATATTTCAGTAAAAGTTCCTCATAACACGAACGCAAAGTCTCATGACACCCATGTGAAGGATCGTACAGGCAACAGACCGTCAGGGTGTCACAGCAAGACAAAAGACGTATTCCCCTGCGTCCAGGGTGGTAACGAGGGTAGACCACAAGGGCGTTACGGTGAGACAGAAGAGAGATGTCCAGCGTAGTTACCCCCTGCAGGGACGTGGGGCTCCATTTTCCTTCTTAAAGATAAATAAAAATCACTAAATTTTGTGGTACATTTGCAGCTTTAGGAGCAATCTGCTGCCACATGTGGATAAGGTTTCCAACTATCATACTGAGATGTTTCTGGCTTTCATACAAGAAGTTTTTAACTTCATATATGATGATATATTTCGATTTTATAAACTATATCAACAATATGTCTTCCTGGACGTAAAACAAGTCATTTGTATTAGTTTTGTATTCATGTTGACAGTTCCATACGTAATACTGTTAATAACCCCGTCAGATGCCTTATATGCTTCATTAACCGATCATCAAAAAAGAAGGGAAAGTTATGCATCTCATATTTCGAACCTGTTTTTTGGGACGATTTCTTCAACAGTAACATAACTGATTTCCAGAGAAATTAAAGAGAAGGATGATTTGTACAGACGCTGGCTTGCCTAAAATTCATATTGTTTACATCCAACTTCGCCAAATCCTTTTCAGTGTTGGGCGAGGTCGGTCCGCTCGACGCGTCTTGAGACACAGGTGACATTGATGATTTTCTATTTACATTAGTTTGGAAAAATTTCGTTTACCTGATGCTGCTGTGACTTCTGTATTTCAGAAAATCGTACAGGCCATTTGCACGACTAGGAAGGAATTATTGGGAGAAATAGAAAACTAAATGGGATTGAAGCGCTTCTTTTGTTTCTTTATCAATGAGGATTTGGAGTACACGAAACTCTGAGATTAGGTCTGCACCGTCGGGTGTCGTACTGAACTCCAACATTCACTGACTTTCTCAAAAACATCCACTGCATATTCACTTCGTCTACCGTCGTGTCTGAAAGTTTCTTAAGTTCGTCCAGGAATCCGAAATCACCGACGTACTCTTGCGTTCGTTGGAATCTTGCCAGTGACGTGGGCGCCTGATGCACGAGAACCAGAAACTAAATTTCTTTCATATGTTTTCTCAGCCAGGCATCGCGGCTCATCCTCTTGGATATATGGAAGTTGTTGTTTTTGTCTTTTCAAACGTGGATGTATTGTAAGTCAGGTTCACAGTCTGTATCAGATACTATTTTTGTTAAACCTGTCATCTTGGCGGTGGTAAATCCAGTGTTTTTATATTTCTTCAGACAATCACTCTGTGTTTAGTGATAAACATAATGACCTGCGTGTCTTTGGGTGGAAAATTCGTATCCACAGTGTTTCCCACACGACGGTCAGTAAAAGAAATTGAAAGTTTTGGAGTTCGTAAACAGACGAAGGGACGCCACCTGACTTCTGAGGCTTGAGTTATCGCATTCTTCGGCACCTTCAGGTAAGTCACTGTGTTTGACAATGGTCGTGGAGTCACACACGGAGAATTCCACCTCAGCCAGGGGCGGACCGAGCAGTCGGGGAGATATGACGTGTTATGAGGACCCGGGTCGCCAGAGAGCCCGCAGCCAAGGCAGTATATGGATAATGGTGAACTAATCCAACGCCTGAACACTACACAGAATCACTGACAGCCCGGTAGGTAACAGCAAGGACTCTCAGCTATGACTGTAGACTTAAAGGTCATTTCTTCCTTTTGTGACTACACGAGACGTGTCTGATACATTTCACACCAGTGGAAGAAAACATTAAAAAATGGATTTCTTCGGTTCTGTCCTCTCCAAGCTTCCTACTGGCTACCTGGGTGCATGGAGGAAGGGTTCAAGAGATCAGTTGTTTGTTAAATGTACGCAAAGAAAAATATATTGTAGTAATGACTCGTTCAAAAATCGTGTAAGAGAAGAAATATCCCTTTTTCAGGTCTCATCTCTGAGACTGAGTCATCAGCTTATCTCTCAGACACAACTCTCAGTCCATCCCTGAAACACAACCCTCATCCATTTTCTGACACACAACCCTCATCCGTTTTCTGATACACAATCCTCATCCGTTTTCTGATTCACAGCCCTCATCCTTTTTTTGATGCACAACTCTCATCCGTTTCCTGACACACAACCCTCATCCGTTTTCTGATTCACAGCCCTCATCTCTAAGAGAGAACCCTCAGCTCATCTCCGAGACAGCCTTCAGCCCATCTCCAGGAATAACTCATATGTCCTTGTATAGTATGTGATAGTTTAACATGTACTATGTATGGTATGTGATTATTTAACGTGTACCATGTATAGTATGTGATGATCTAACATGTACTCTATGTAATTATGCACTAACTACAGAGGGTCCTCAGCCCATTTCTGGGAAAGTGACTCGTCCCTCTTTGTAACTTGCCTCAGACTAACCCGTGTTTAAGACTATTCCCTCAGGTTAGTCGAGTCTCCGTAATGTCTTACCCACGCCAGAGCGTGTCTCTCGGTACCGTAACTAAATGGACTCACCACATCCTCACTCCCTCTACACTGACACATCTCCTTTCCTATACTTCGCCCTACACCCGCCTACCTGGTTCCGTTTGCTGCTTTATCTCTTAAGAACAATTACTGTTTACATCTTGACTCACGTAATGCATTCGCGACGGTTCCTCATCCGAATCATTATTGATAATATCGGTGGTCGACAAGTGTTTGAGTGTATGCTGCAGTCTGTAAAAGTAGAAAAGGAAAAGAAAAAAGCAGGAAAAGAAGAATAAACATTTTAATTCTCTAACAAAATTAGGATCAAAATCCTTCCAGGAATCACAAGCAACTGTAGCCGGCAATATCATGTAGCGTTTGTAAACATTTCGACAACCTTTTGTAGTTTCCTTCTTAACACATTTCGTTATAAAGCACGAGCAGCGCAAAGGACGTTTTTCATATAACGGGTAAAGTCGGAGTTGCACTGTACTTCAAGTTTTCACAGCCGTTCAGGAAGCCCGTATTCTATAATCCCGAGTCTCCTGTCCAAGCGTTGACAAGCGTACAAATTGTCTCAGGTAGTTCCTCTCTCTCTATCGTCAGTATTATTTCTTCTGTGACGAATCATATTATTTCAATTAAATATTACTGACGACATTGTTTGGTCGGACAGGAACTTAGAAACTACCCAATCTGATTAGACTGCTTGAGGGTCATGACGAAGAGTTGGAGCAATGCCAGGAGGTAAGTGCTCGCCTACTCCCCTGCAGGTGGGTCCTGCAGGGGGTCCCCCGCAGCGACACACACACACACACACAGACGCCCACACCTGCAGCAGGAGCGGTCATCGCCACGCTCCCCTGCACAATATTCCGATCAGTCAAGCCTCCCGACCCAGGTCGATGCTCCAGCTTACACAAGTAATTGTTCTGGGGACACAAGCAATTTTCCATGATCGTCTTGTGCTCGGACGTGTGGAGCTTTCTTCCTCAGAGTCTGAAGTTACTTTATTCTTCAGTAAGTCTGACAACCAGGTTCTTCCTACAACGCACGAGAAAAAAAAAAAAGGTAATTATTTAAGCATTGTGTTTTCTGATCTTAAGGTCCCGCTCTTCGCAGGAACCCAAAAACTTAAAACTTTAAGTAAGGCCACGTCCACACGGGTGCTCAAACATCTGTTGTGAACACTGTTTTGAGCATGTTTAGATGCATGTTTGCAACAGTATTGAGACAGTTGTTTGGAAACATGGTTCAGTAATGTCGTGAACATGATCACAACAGCGATGACACGATACTCGCGTCCACACGTGTGCTCGAACATCTGTTGTGAACACTTCTGGCAACACGTTTACTGGCAGGTTTGCAGCAGTATTTAGACAGATGTATGCACACATAGCTCAGTAATGTTCACAATGTTCACATCAAGCTTGCAGCTTGTCCGGTAATGTGTTGTCTGTATGTTCGGAACGCCTGTTCGAGCGCACGTCTCGAAGCGTCCACACTGTCTCGTCCACACCAGTGCTGCAAACATGTTCGCAACCAGTGCTGCCAATAATATCTGGACACAACAGTTCACAACACCTTAACAGCTTGTTCGGTAATATGTTTCTTACATGCTGCAAACGCATGCTTGCGCACCCATGTGGACGCGCCCTTATGTTTCAAGATATGTAAGCCATCCTTCCATGGTAAGCTTAAAATTGTCAAGTGTATCAAATTACTCCAACCAGGAAAAATATGGGTAGGAGACACACTTGTGTAAGTTGAATCCTCAACAACCAACTACTATATGCTCCTCCTTGGGTTTCAGTCCTTAAGACCTGTGAGCACTACAAAATCCAGTGTGATAAATAATGCTACAGAAGTCTTTATGATCCCTGGCTTTATGAAGATTCTATGAATGCCACCACATGAAGTGATAACTGGTACTCACAGAAATCAAGTGATTTCATAAATTTTTTTCCTCATACTGCCATTTCCCGCATTAATGAGGTAGCACCAGGAACAGACAAAGAAAGGCCGCATCCGTTCACACCCATTTTCTAGCTGTCATGTATAATGCACTGAAACCACAGCTAACTATCCAGGCCACATAGACCTTTCCATGGTTTGCCCTGGATACTTTGGATGCCTTGGTTCAGTCCACTAACAGCATATTAACACCTGTATACCACATCATTCCATTTCACTCTATCCCATGCACACCCTTCACCCTCCTGCAAGTTCAGGCCCCACTCACTCAAAATCTTTTTCACTCCATCCTTCCATCTCCAATTTGGTCTTCGCAACCTCCTTGGTCCATCTACTTCTGATACATATATCCTCTTTGTCAACCTTTCCTCACTCATTCTCTCCATATGTCCATACCATTTCAGCATGCCCTCTTTAGTTCTCTCAACAACCTTCTTTATTATACCACAACTCTTTTTTACCTTTTCATTACTTACTCAATCAAACCACTTCAGACCCTATATTGTCTTCAAATATATCATTTCCAACACATTCACCTTCCTCCATACAGCCTTATCTACAACTTATGCATCACATCCATATAACCAAACAATAATGTTGGGATTAATATACCTTCAAACATACGATTTTTGCCTTCCCAGATGATGATCTCTCTTTCAACACATTCTTCAGTGCTTGCAGAACCTTTACCCCCTCACCCACCCTATGACTGACTTCCACTTCCAGGGTTCCATTCACTGCCATGTCCACTTCCAAGTATCTACAACATTTCACTTCCTTCAATTTTTCTCCATTCAAATTCACAGTCCAACCAACCAGTCCCTCTACCCTGCTAAACCTCATAACCTTGCCTTTTTCACAATTACTCTCAACTTCCTTGTTTCATACATTCCTCTAAACTCAGTCACTAACTTCCACAGTTCTCACTCGAATCTGTCACCAGTGCTGTATCATCAACAAACAACAAGTGGCTCACTTCCCAGGCCCTCTCATCCCCTCTCATCTCATAACATATAATGTATGTGATTTGTCTACAGACTTTACCATCTGCAAATATAAGGGAGAATCTGGCAGTATATGAATGGGGAACCAGGATATATAATGGAAAAGTAGGAAAATACTGACTGGCATAGAAGAAAAAAGGAGGCCAATAATAATCAGTTCCTCATGATCATTCCACATGCTTTTTATTTTTCCAATTTCATCCAGTTCTAAATATGGACAAACCTTAAAATTTTGGTTTCAGTGCATCCCTACTAGGACTGACACCTTTTTCAAGCCACATCAGCCAGTAAAGAGGACCAGAGCAAATGACCAATCAGTAAGTGCAGCTTCCACCTCCAATGAAGCTTCCCTTCCCACTTTCATGGCTTTCACCCCCATTTCTGAATACTCTGATTTAGAAGAGCTTCTGCTATTCCTGGAACACCTCCAGCCTTTGGGGGAAGTGACCTGCAGACCACATCATTGCTCAACAAGGATAAATAACATGTTAATTATTTGTGTGGTAAAATTAATAAATGAATAAATGTTCAGGCTGCAACACTATCATATGCAGGAAGTGTCTCATCTAATGGCATAATATATACACATCTCACAATGCAGTCGTGTCATAATTCCCAATAATATGAGTTTCATTATCTATGTAAATCTTTTCATACTTAATCAACATTTCCCTTTTCTTTACTACCTGGGCAATGTAAAAATGATTTACAGTCCTAACCCTTACGTCATTTTAATGGTTAGTGAGCATCTTAGTTGAAAAAATTTGGGCAAAGGATGTGGAAACATTGTCTGAGATGCCAACAGTTGCTTTATGACTCACTACTCCACTGTTTACACTACCCAGAATTTCTAAACACCTCAAACTATATACATGGTATATTCACAATCAACAGACAGAAGTGTCCCAAAGCATATAAAACACATCAGCAGTGTTCTTTTTCTACTTGATCAACGCTTCCCGCATTAACAAGGTAGTGCCAGGAGCAGACAAAGAAACACTGCATTCACTCACATCCATTCTCTATTTGTCATGTACAATGCACTGAAACCACAGCTCCCTATCCACAACCAGGCCCCACAGACCTTTTCAAGGTTTACCCTGGCCACTTCACATACCCTGGTTCAGTCCACCGAGAGCACATTAACCCCTGTTCCTATTCACTCTATCCCATGCACACCTTCCCTTCTCTTGCATGTTCAAGACCCAGTCACTCAAAATCTTTTTCAGCCCATCCTTCCATCTCCAATTTGGCCTCCCCTCTCCTGGTTCCATCCACTTCTGACACATATATCCTCTTTGTTAACCTTTCCTCACTCATTCTCTCTATATGTGTAAACCGTAAACCACTTCAGCACACCCTCTACCTTCCCATGTCTTTCCCAATAACTATGACCTTACAAATTTTAAAAGAAATGTCTTTCACTTTCACAAAAATTTGTAAATACTTTCCCTTTCATAATTCTCTACATTTCAATTAAGGCCCAGCCTTGATGTGGCCTTTTGTCCATGACTAGAGCCTTCAACATAAAATAAAAAGCCTTCTCACCCATACTCTTTTTATCACTATACTTCTCTCTTACCCTGTTTTTACTTTCTTGAGCAAACCACCTAACACCACATATTTTCCGCAAACATTTTATATCCAACACATCCACTCTCCTTCACGCATCTCCATACCTAACCCATGCCTCACCTTCATATAATATTGCTGGGAATTCAATAACTTCAATATGGTAGTCCCAACACTACTGTGTGGATGCAAGGCATGGCCTACATATAAAGACTATGCAGAGGACAGTGGATGTGTTGGAAATGAAATGTTTGAAGACAATATGTAGTATGAGCTACTTTGAACGAGGAGTAATGAAAGGGTAAGAGAGAGGTTTAGTAATAAAACGAGTCTGGGTGAGAAAGCTGAAGTGGGTATGCTGAAATGGTTTGGACATATGGAGAGAATGAGCGAGGACAGGTTGACAAAAGGAAATATTTGTCAGAAGTGACAAGAACAAGAATGGACAGATCAAATTGGAGATGGAGGGAAAAAAGAAAAAGATTTTGAGGAAATGGGGCCTAAACACACAGGAGGATGAAAGGCATGCATGGGTTAGAGTGAAGTGGAACAATGTGGTATACTAGGCTCAACATGCTGTCAGTGGACTGAACCAGGGCATGTGAAGCAGCTGGGGTAAACATGGAAAGGTCTGTGGGACCTGGTTGTGGAGAGGGAGCTGTGGTTTCAGTGCATTACACATGACAGCTAAAGAATTGGTGTGATTGGATGCAGCCTTTCTTTGTCTGTTCCTTGTAACACCTTGCTAAAATAGGAAATAGTGATGAAGTATGAAAAACTATACATTCAAGCATACCCATTCTGGCCCTCCACAATAATGGATCTTCTTTCCACACATTCTTCAGAGCTCCCAGAATCTTCATCCCTTAACTATGATTATCACTACCTAAACTATGACTAACTTCTGCCTCCATGGTTTCATTCACTCCCATATCCACTCCCAGGTATCTTAACACATCATTTCCCCCAATTTTTCTCCATTCAAACTCACATCCCAACCAAACTCCCTCAATCCTGCTAAACTTAACAACCTTGCTTTTATTCACACTCTTCTAAACTTAGTCACCAACTTTTGCAGTTTCCCACTCAAATCTGCCACCAGTGCTGTACCATTAGCAAACCATAACTAAATTCTGTCCCAGGCCCTATCATCCCCTAGAGACTGTATACTTGCCCCTTTCTCCAGGACTCACATTTACCTCCCTCACAAACCAACTCATCAACAAATCAAACAGCCACGGTGACATCACACCCCTGCCACAGACCAAACTTCAACTGGAACCACTCACTCTCCTCTTTTTCAACTCATACATCCTTGATGAAAACTCACTGCTTCTAGCAACTTTCCTCCCATAACATATATTCTTATGACCTTCCACAAGGCATCTCTATAAACCCTATTAAATGTTTTCTCCATATCCATAAATGCCACATACAAATCCATCTGTTTCTCTTAGTATTTCTCACACACATTCTTTAAAGCAAACACCTGATCCATACATTCTCTATCAATTCTGCAACCACGTTGTTGCTCCCCAGTATGAAGCTCTGTAAATGCTTATACCCTCTTGCCCGTTATCTCCCAAAGAACTTACCAGGTACACTCAAACAAACTTATATCTCTATAGTTTGAACGCTCACCTTTATTCCTCTTGCCTTTAAACAATGGCACCACACATGCATTCTGCCAATCCTCAGGCACCTTACTATGATCCATACACACAGTGAAAAACCTAACTAACCAATCAACAACATAGTCATCCCCCTTTCTTATGAAATTCAACTGCAACCACTAAAGCAGCCTTGCCACATTTCCTCTTATGTAAGGCTTTCACCACCTTTTCTCTCTTCAACATACCAGCCTCCATGACTCTCTCACTTCATATACTATTCTGACACAAACATCCTACATCTGCCAACCAACCATCAATCACATCCAACAATACTTCAAAATAACTCCCTTCAAAATACTCCTCTTCCCTTCACCGCTATTGTTACCACTCTCCCCTTTGCCCCTTAACCGATGTTTCTCTTGTTTTCACACATTAATAACCTCCTTCCAAAACATCAAATCAATAGTCTATTTATTCAAAATTACCCAAGGACCTCTTTCTAAGAAAGAGTCCTGGTGTTCCCCAGAGCCTCTTTCCATAGTACTCCTGCTGCCTCAGGCTGTGCTATTCCAGTACCAGGGACATGTGGACTCCTATGGAGTCTAAGGAGCAAGAAATTCTTTAACAGGACTGTGCATCCAGTGATACAACCTAGCTAAAGTGACATTTCATTCATGGTGTAACCTCATGAAGGCAGAATCCAGTAACACCACATCAGCAATTAATGAGTTAAAAATTCAGTGCAATACAATACAACAGCATCATTTACAAGTTGTCTACAAGTTTTTGTATCAAAATAGTGTTACACATAACTATCTCACTAAAAATAACTGATAAAACATTAAGTTGTGAAATCCTGTTGCCCCTTGGGAATATTTGGTTGAATTCCTCTTCTAATGGACCTTCCATTAAAACAAGATTCCACTATGACTATGTGTGTAAATACCTTGTATGAGAAAAATAGCATGAGAGGTAAACTGTTGTGTAGTTAGATAGCCTACAACAAAATTATATAATACATAGTAAAAAAGTAATTTTCTAATTCATTCTTATATATATATATATTTATATTTATATATATATATATATATATATATAAATATATATATATATATATTATCTCTGGGGATACGGAAGAAAGAATACTTCCCATGTATTCCCTGCGTGTCGTAAAAGGCGACTAAAAGGGTAGGGAGCGGGGGGCTAGAAATCCTCCCCTCCAGTTTCTGCTTTTCCAAAAAAGGAACAGAGAAGGGGCCAAGTGAGGATTTTCCC
>JAYMFT010149237.1:0-12654 GCA_038088735.1 Panulirus argus
TATATATATCTATATATATATATATATATATATATATATATATATATATATATATATTTATATATTTATATGAAGGCGAGATTATACAACGTTCAGTTAGGTAAGTGAGCCCATCGCTTCCCCTTCCATTACACAGAAAATGGTATAGTGTTGGCCACCTGCTGTTAACAATGGTTCGCATCGCTTCCCCGAGAGAGACCGTATTTCAGCAGAGCATTACGTTTTGTTACGCCTCAAGTGCTCCACTTAACAGGGAAGTTTTACTTACTTACACTTCGAGTTTCGTAACGCTTCTAGTATTTTCACGGTACAGTGATGATGCCGTAGGACGCGGGATGGATTTTTTAAGAGGGGAGGGAGGGATGGAAAAGAGATTCAGACGTCATGTCATACGAAATCTCAAACATTTGCCGCAGCGAACGAGTAGTTAGTCAAAGGGTTTGCTGTACCACAGCTTTCCTAGGAAGCCTGTTGCGTCGCTCTCGTCGGAATACACCTAAAGGGGTGCTTTGGCAAGGCTTTAGCGTCGTCAGTTGACGAAACAATGAGTACAACGGTTTCGTTAAAAGATCATCTCGCTTCAGAGGAATCCATCCCGTCCCTGCTGCTGAACGGAGCGCAGCCAGGACCCTTCCAGTTAGTTGATTGATTAAAAACGTCGGGTGCAGTTGCCCCACCTTGCCTGCCGTCTCTCTCTCTCCCTCTCTCTCTCTCTCCGGCAGTAATGGGATGACTCCCGCCCCAGCCCCACACTGCATTTTCAGAAATACAGTAAATTGACACTAAATCATCTTAGCTCCTAAGTTAACGCAAGGGAATTATATTTTCTTTTTTTTTAGAAATATCACACACCTGGTGCTTCTTCCACAAATACAGTAGTTGATTTATGCTGAAGGTCTGCCTTTAAGAAATCCACAGAGAAAACATGTACGGAAGGAAAGTATTCCATCTCTCGTGTGCCTTGGAAAGTACAAGTTTTTTTCCCCCAAGTGCCGAAGTTGTGCCGTCAGTAGAGCCACCCGCCAGAGGTCTTAGGGAGGGCAGCCAGGAATCTGTGCATCGCTAGACGAGTTGACTAGTCAACTAGTTGCGAGTTTCGGAACCCAGAGGGCCAAGCAACCACACACCGACTGCAGCTCTAGTCATGGCCATACCTTAAACCCGAAGGTGGTCCTGGCCAGATAGCTGGCCACACACCAGCTGTTTTGTCTCTCCATGGCCACACCATGAACCCTGAGGTAGTCCTGGCCAGACACCTGGCCACACAACAGCTTTATCTCTAGACGTGGCAACGCCATAGCTCTGTTCGTACGTAATCCACATCTGTAAATGACAGCATTTTTATCGCATCACGCATGACTTGTCGCATTTTTCTTTCTTATACTCTCCAACAATGGCGTCCGGGTTGTTATCGTTCTTGCCCTGCATTTCTTATGAAACCGAATGTCGGGCTAACATTTTTAAAGACTCGATCATGATTGCAACAGGAAGTACAGCGTTGGGCTTTGTAAAGTCTGGGGTGGGGACTGAGGGTGAACTATGTACACACCCACACTTGGAAGACCTGGGATTGACTTTTTTTGCATACTGCTGTCTGAGCATCGCTTGGAAAACTTATCTTTCTGTTGTACTTACAGAGTTTTATAATTCAAGTTACATGCCTCGGTTTCCCAGGGTTCTCAACTCGTGCGTAGGATTTTTACTTTGAAGTACAAGATTCCCCCTCCACACACACACACACACACACACACACACACACACACACACACACACACACACACACGACTGGTAAAGAATTGATCAAACCTGTTTTAGTTCCGCTCGATGCGTCTGTGGATTCTTTCGTCAGCTTATGATTTTTCTCTCAAAGATTTTTACCTTCTTTACAAGCCATCGCAAAAGTTTAAGGTGATTCACGTGTTTGTCTATTCAGGTTAGCGTGAAGACCTCCGGTTTCCCCCCACAGATGTCAGTGATGTTCTTACCGGACGTCAGGACTTCAGGAGGAGGCATAAGGAGATCGGGGACTGCGTATTGCTCCTTCGACCTCGGAGACGGTGCTGCTGGATCTAGCTAGACACTGGGACTTACGCGACGGAGGCGGGGTTTGGACATCGTTGTTGCGGACTAAAGCGGACAGCAGCCACAGTCCGGCCCTTCTCTTCGGCCAGCTCAAAAATCCGTTGCATCGCCACCGTTACCGACTGGCGGTACCGCCGCTACCCCCTCCGCCGCGTGTTGCCCTTATCAATAAATCCCGCCGGGACGCACATTTTGTGGAACTTTTTCAATACGCGTAAATCTCTTTCAATGTTTCGGCTCGCGGTGGTCCTCTCGTCGCGCGTGTAGATTATACACTGTGAGTTTATACAAGTGTTGGAGTTTTCGTCTGAATCGACCGACTCATATGGGAGTGCAGGTTTGAATATGAAAAAAGGTGGGGGGGGCTTAGGGTTCGGTGGCTTCCCCCTCCCCACCTCCCTCTCTCCCCCTTCGTCGGCCGTCTCGTATATTAGTGAGGAGATTTTGATGTGATGAGGGGGGGTGGGGTGTGTTGCGGTCCAGTTCCCCCTTTCCTTCCCTTCCTCTGGGGATGTCTCATTCATGGGTGGACATACGAACGTAAGCAGGAGGAGGAGAAGGAGGAGGAGGTGCTGTGCATCCTTCTCCTGCCCCTTTCTCCCCCCCCCCCTTCGTGGGTTGTCTCATGTATGAGTGAAAGGGGGTGGGGGGGGGTAGTAGGTCATGAGGAGAGTGCAGCTTGCTTGCTCCCCATCCCCCTCCCCTCCCATCCCCACCTCCCCTCTCTCTCCAGCTTGTGGGTCGTAGTGGGTTCGCGAGATGACGCAGGTCGCTGACATGGAGTCGAACTGGTTATTGATTCGGTGCCCGGTATTGTGGTGGTGATTGTCACAGCGGCAGGTGAAGCGCTTCGCTTTGTCACCGACGCGGGGCATTATATGATGTTTGTTAACGTGGTGCTTCTCGTTGACCCCCCTCTGATGTTTATTGATGTGGTGTGGTGCCTGTATCTCTCTCTCTCTCTCTCTCTCTCTCTCTCTCTCGTCGTTAGTCACGAAATTGTATTAAAGGAAAGGTGTTTGCGATGCTTTTTTTTTCCTCTTATTTATGCGTGTGTGTGTGTGTGTGTGTGTGTGTGTCTAGTGGTGGTAGGTGTTAGAGTGGTGATACTCGTCTTTGGTTTTGCGGTGGTGTGAAGTGGGGGAGGTGGGGTAAGGTTTTTGACTTCCCCCTTGAGAGTTGAAGGGTTGGTTATAAAGCGGTTTGGATGGGAAGGGGAATTGTTGCCGTTGCAGAGAGCTTCGAGGGTCAAGCATATTGAGGAGAGCTTGTATTGGCAGTTCGTGACTGTTCCAAGTGCTCCGTCTTTTGCGTGTGGTTTGTACCTGTTTTCTTTGCTCTTGATAGGGGTGGTTGAGTACGTAGGTGAGGCTTGGTTTAGGGTGGAGGGGATGATTTTTTTTCGTAGATGATACCAAGAGAATTCTTTTCTTCTCTTTTTTTCGGGACTGGAGTCCGTAAGTGTCATGAGGGCACTTGAGTTGTTTATGGTCTCTGTGTTAATGTGTGAGGTGTGGGGACAGAATGTCATTTGTCTGTCGTATGTGAAGGTTTGTTGAGTGGGTGTGGTGAACTCACTGTCTCACCGCCCTTAGGTCTAGGTGGCTGAAGATAATCCTACGGGTGTGTGTGTGTGTGTGTTTTTTCTTTTTCCGATTCTTCGCTTGAAGGACGGGTTCTTAAGTATTCGGAGAATTAGTGAGGGGTGTATTGGAGTGTTCTTACGAGATTAAAAGGAGAAATAACCCAGGGGGGTCGTCCTAGGCCATCCTGTGTCACTTAGGTTGAGCCGTCAGAACCTGCCGTACAGCACTGTTTCAGGCTTTTGTCTGTGACCATTTACTACTCTGTCTGGTCTCGTCTCTTGACGGTCCCGTCTCTCGTAAGGTCTCCATCGCGTCCTCTGGTTTACGTGCCAAAAAGAAAAAAAAAATAGCATTCCTTCACGCCTTTGTCTTTTATTATGAACGTTCCTCTGTCATCAAACTATGACTCAGGTCTGCTCGGGTCTGCACGATCTTGCAATTTATATGATTTAAAAGAAAAGGAAAAAAAATCCGCCGTGATATATTTTTCGACCCACAGACATTCCGAACTCCTCCCCCCCCGCCCCCAACACTTCCCTGCTGCAGGAAGTGCTTCCCTGTTTATAGTTATCACGGTAGTGACTGTCGTGTCATGCCACGCCCTGGGCCCCCACGCCCACGCACGTCCACACGACAAGGTCGTGGGGTGGGGAGCTGGCCGGGGCGGACGGCCGGGGTGTTTTGCTGGCCTTGTTGATATACCGGTTCCCACGCTGGGGTTACCCAGTACCGATCCTCCACACGCACCGGCGGCGATGTGCGAGTAGCTCTCTCCCTCCTCCCGCCGTCACCGTCACGTCCGTCCTCCCCTCCTCCTCCCCTCCCACAGTAGCGGTGATTTAGCTCAGTAATCCCAACCCTTCGTCCTTTCAAGATGCGAGTGTGGAAAGCATCGGGTTTTATCTTACTTACAATTTCAGAAAAAAGAGGCTGCCTGACTTACCCTCACCACAACCCTACACCTCCCCTCCCTCTAGAACATCACCCCCAGCACCCATGAATCCGCTGGTTATACGATCGTTTAAGTAGGTTAATATTACACCCCCGGAGATAAAATTGTTAGGCGCCCGGTGGAGTATAAGCGAGAAGTTCGGTGTCATTGAGAGAGAGCGAGAGCCGCTGTTGCTGCTCCAAACTCCGGTAATGACTTGGGTGGGGTGGGGGAAGGGGAGGAGAAAGGGGGGAAGGGGTGTGTCTGGCTGGCGAGGCTGGAGGCCGACTAGTAGCCCCATCGCCCCAGCTTCTCCCCTTCCCCCCATCCACCCCACACCCGCTCGTTAAGCCAGAAATTTCTCCCATGACCTGATTGAGAGTGGGTCAGTCTGGATGCCTGTTTGTACGGCCTCTCTTGCCCGGTCGTTTTATACGTTTTACTAGGTCATGTCTGCATATGTGTGTCTCCGTCGTATATTTGTACGTTTCGTTTTTGTCTTGACTGGTGTATGTACCGCTTTGTTTAATCGTTTGCCTGTGTATTGGACGGTTCGTCTGCATGTCTATTTTTTCTCACACATAAGCGTTTTGAATCCCCTGGGCACTGCGGCCTGACCTTCAAGAGTCACGTTAGAATGCCAGGTTATATATATATATATATATATCAAGGAGTCGTGGCGTCATGCTCAAGGTGTCGTACAGTCTTACTCAAACGGTTAATGACTGAGAACATTTTGCCTGAGTTCGGTCACTCACTGGATTTTTTTCAGGAACCAGTAAGATACACATCAAGGTTCTGTTCTTTCCCCAACACTTTTTTTCTCTCTCTTTTTTTTTTTCCAAACGATTTCCTCTTTTCCACAAATAACCAAAAGCACTCATACGCTGACGACTCGAGGCTGTATCCCTCCACATCCTCCAGTTCTGGTCCTTCTCCTTTCCCTCGACCTGCATCTCTTAGCGACATAACTCCCTCAGTCAGTCTTGGACAGGATATCTCAGTTGGGTAGACGAAGTCTGGTTAAGTTTAATGCCTCCAAGAACCACTTTCTACCCATCTCTCTACAGGAAATTCCTTACAACTTTCCTCTCTCTTTTTTTGACGATTCTGTGATTCCACCAATTGACTCGATGAACATACCTGGTATTAATGTAACATCCACTCTGTCTTAGAAATCCCGCATTTCGGAAATAGCTAAGTCTACATCTAAGAAATCTGGAGTCTTGTGTCGATGTCGAAATTTCATTTCCTCTGAACACTTGCTCCGTTTATACAAGGGATTGAACCGTCCTTGTATTGAGTACCGCTCATACATATGGGGTGGTTTTAGCTCTGCGTCCTTATTTGACAAAGTCGAAGCGGTCCGACTTATAAACTCTCCAACGCTAACTTCAAAACTTGACCCACTTGCCCTACGCCTCAATGTTGGTTCACTTTCCCTCTTGTATAGGTATAACTTTTGGTTTTTTGCTACCGAGAGCTGACTGCATGTGTGCCCCCACCACTAGCTAGACCACGCAATACTCGACAAGCTGCTGCCTCGTATGTTTACTGCGTTTCTGTTGGCAACTCAAGGGTAGGCCGTTTTGATAACTGTTTCCATTCCTGCACCTCGAAGCTTTGGAACTCTCTACCATCTCACGTCTTTCCCAATAACTATGACCTGGCACATTTCAAAAGACGGGGTTTTGCACTTCCTCAAAAATTGGTAGATTGTCTCCCGTGTCTCTTTTTTTTTCCCCTTTCATAATCCTCCGTGACTGGAGCCTCTAACGAAAAAGAAAAAAGAATCTATGGTGAGGGTGGTAGCTGGGTAAGGTGCTTAGTTGTGGTCCAGACGAATTCGTCGTAACGGGGTCATGGTCCAGGTGACCTTCCTTCCAGCCGGAGTCACGGTCCAGGCGACCTCCCCCCGTGCCTGGGTCACGGTCTAGATCCCCTCCTGTCTTGCCCCGGGTGGGAGGGGGGTCATGGTTTTGATCACGTCACTCTCCGTCCCCCCTTCCGTCGTCTGCCAAGGCATCCGCACGGATGTGGGTTCGTCGCCGAAGCCTAAGACAAGAACGTCCACTTCGAAGTGCAGGACTTTCTTCTGGGTCGTTATCCAGCGGATGGAACGAGGGACACAACCAGTTCTGGAGAGCTGGAGAGGCGGGGGGTCTCTGAAGGGAGGGAGGCGCGACGTGTCGTCTAGTTGATGAGCTTTGAAAAATTGAACTCTAACGTTGTTGCTGTTTGATAGGTACGCCAGGTTCCTACCCTGACACGGGGCACAGTCTTACAGCGGCCCGTCGCGAGTCCTTGTGAAACTGAAAGCTATTTTCCACTTATGTAGATATCAAAACCGACTCGGTGGTTGTAGTGAGGTGTGTGCGAGTTGAGGGGAGTTGGGGTGGGGGTGGGGAACAATAGAGGAGGGAATGGACCAGATTAGGTAAATAACTAATTAGAATGGTTGAAGGAGGGAGGAAAACGACTTGAGGGAAAATAAAAGAGCGCAAAACAGTAAATGTCTTGGGTAGTGTATACCGTGGGTCGGTGTACAGGGGCACGCCGCCTGCTGGTCTCTTGTTGTGCCTGAAAGGGGGAAGGTCTGCGTCCCGCTGCGTTGTATAGCGCTGAGTCGGGCAGGGTTGGAGAGGTCTTGGTGCGACCCTTTGAGGACGACGGTGCGACCCTTGGGTATGAAGACCTGGGCTTTCATCTTACCCTCTAAGTGACGGGGTCAAAGGCCAGGGTCGTACTGCCGTGCTGAAAGGGTCGTGCTGTCGTTCCTTAAAAGGCTCGGTCGTTGTTCGGGTTTCTCTTTTAAGCCAACTTCCTCTGGCAGCACGTAGGGAAGGGACCCTAACCAAACCCAGAAATGCTCTCAGGTGTGTGGGTGAGAGGCACATGATATCAGCGGTTGGTTTGGGTATTACCCTCGGGAGTGTGAACAGAGTTCGCTCGCGGCTGAGAGAGAGAGGGAGGAATAAGGCGGCGGTGCAGGGTAATAGCTTAGTAAATATCGGTGAGCCTCGACTCCGCAGGTGGCTAAAGGACGTACCAGCCAGGGGGGGTGGGGGAAGAAGGAGGAGGGGGGAGGGGTTGTTTTGTGGGGGAAGGTCCTCACCCAAGAGGTAGTAACTGGGGCGTCGTTAGAAAGATAGTTGGGCATTTGCAAAGGTCCTGTTTTGGTAGCTCTTGCTTTCTTTAATCTTTTCAGAATAGGAAACTATGAATGCGTTAGAGTACTTTATTCATGGATGCATTACTGATACACTAGCTTATTGAAATGTCTTTTTGTTGGATGAGTTTTTTTTTTTCCCTTTCTTGATATCTATGTCTGTCTGTATCAGCATCAACCTGTCTGTGCATCATCTGTGAAATCCTCCACACAGATTCTTTGTGTGTTAAATGAAACATGGGCTTCCAATCTTAATATACGTGATATTTTTTTTTTTCCTCTGTTTTTATTATTATGATTATTATTGTTATTTCAAACTAGCACCTCTCTCTCTCTGAAGGGCTCATGCTACTTCAAAGGCTGACGCTACTTTCGGTAGCAGGGAGATGATGGGTACCCTCTAGAGTGAGAAGTTGCTCTGCGAGGCTGTGCTCCCTATTTTGGGCAGCCTCGCCGAAGGTGACTTTTCACTCGCGACGCAACTCCACAGCCGGGCCTGGAGAGGGGGAGGAGGGGGCCGGTAGCGCCGCTGGCTTTATTTAAAGGAGTATTGTAATGGGTTACGTAAGACTCTTTCCTCCTCTCCTCCCGGCCTGGTGCTCAGGTCCCAGGGGTCTCGTGGTCCGCCAGGCGAACGATAAACACCAATTGTCGATATCCTTCCTTGCCCTGGCGGGCTTGGGGCCCGTGCTCTTGCCGGGACCATCTCAGGAGTTGCGTTCGGCCGGCCACACAGCCAGCTGTGTGTGTGTGTGTGTGTGTGCGCGCGCGCGCGCCTCGCATCCTTCCCTTACCACAGACTCCGTTACTGTGTGCACGTAAAAGTGGATCGAATACGAACGGCCGTGCTGACATATTGTTCTGGGAATTGCTGTAGCAGGATTGGTCTCCCAGAACCCTCTGGCCCTGAAAGGCTGGCAGAGGACACAAACACCCAGTCACTTCCCTGTTAAGGGACAGACCCTCTTTTTTATATATATATATACAGTGCTCCCTTGGAAAATGGCTGTATTTTTTTTTTCACTTCCTTAATTAGTGTGCCGTAATAAGAGAAATGTTACTCACGTCAGTAGATTTAGGAATCCTGTGTATTCTCACCCTCTCTTTCTCAGCTAATCTTCACTGATTCTTTGTGTAAAGAGAGAGAGAGAGAGAGAGAGAGAGAGAGAGAGAGAGAGAGAGAGTTGAGGAAGTTAGGGAACTTCTTAGTCCTGGAAGTCATTTGTCCCCGCGGCTGATGTCGAGTCGGCTTGGCCTCATTAACTTCCCCCGTAGTACCATAACTTCCGTAGTAATTAAAGGACGGAGTTAAGTAGTCGAATCGGGCCGAAACGTCTCACTCCGGTTATTTCTACTTCTTTTAGCTTAAGCACAGGCCTTCTCCGCCTTAGCTTTCGTGTTGTGACGGTGGCTGACGACGTCTGCGCAGCTGAGAGAGAGAGAGAGAGAGAGAGAGCTATGACACACGCCAGTTTCCTTAAAGCATGACCGATCGAGGTATTTTTTTTGATGTGAATTTCAGCGCAGGTTTGTTTGTTTACCCACAGCTTGATCAAGCACACTGGATGCTCCCACACGCCGCCGTCAGCTGTGCGATGGCGTCACGGGCGCACGCAATTGCCGGTAACAGTTAATAGTGAAAACGAAAGCAAGCTGAGCACCCTTCCCCCATTCCCCCATTGAAGGGTTGGTGGGTGTTTGGGGGGGTGGTGGAGGCCCCCCCCCCAAGCGGCGGCAGGCAGCCATCTTGGAAGAATAAGATAGGTAATCGTTAATTTCAATTTCCATGCGTCATTCGTATTGAGAGGCTGTGCAATGGACTTTTGTTGGTGAATGCGAGTGGAAACTTTATATATATTTTTTTTTCTTACCCTGTTTTACGTACCGCAAGATCTGGTGACCGATACAACCGTGGGAGGGCCTCT
Organism: Panulirus argus; assembly: GCA_038088735.1. NCBI lineage: Eukaryota > Metazoa > Arthropoda > Malacostraca > Decapoda > Palinuridae > Panulirus > Panulirus argus. Next base: position 9,694 of record JAYMFT010149237.1, read on the forward strand.
CTCTCCTTGCCGTGTCATAAAGGCCATCACAAGCAGTCCCTTTCCCCACTGATACTATAACTTTTTTCTGTATTTCATTATTTTATACGTAAGTCAGGTCTTTTACACACACACACACACACACACACACACACACACATATATATATATATCATTGACTGTGTGGACTGCAGACTGTGTCCAGTCTCTGAACCACATCCCTAAATGGGATTATAAGTAATGCAAGGGGCTGCTGCCTTATGTTTTCTTACTCCCAGCCTAAGAAGTATATTTGAAAAGAGGAGACAGGAACATCATGAGACATGCCTCCCTGTCCGGTAATGGGTGCGAAAGAGTCAACGTCAATCCTAAGATGTTTTAAACAGTGTGAGAGGAGTGCGAGAGTACGACGATACGACCCTTGAATACGTCGGCACTGCGCTCGAACACGGGCAGTAGAACCCACCCCCCACCCCCTTCCCCCCCCCCAGGCCAAGATGGCGTGACCTTCGACCTGCCTCGCAAGGGTCATGTCATTGATTTAGGGCCGTCGTAACCTAGGCTCGCGCCGTGGCGCCCCAAGGGTCGTACCGTCGTGATCAGGGAGGTGAAGATACCCTGCAGGAGCCGTGCCGTTTCTATCAGTCCTAACGTGCGTAACGTAACGCCTGAAGCAGTGGGTAGAGTCTCAGGGAAGTAATAATCAAGAACAGGCTTTTAATGAAACAAGATGATTTCGCTTGAGAGTTCAGCCCCGTTGCCAAAACATGGGAGTCACGCGCTGGAATCCCGCTGATGAGTAAGTGTGTCAACATCTGTGGCCATCAGGCACATTACCTTTTTTTTTTTTTTTTTTTTTCGTCTCCTCTTTTTATGAAACTTCTACTTTGTGTGAAGTTTCATTACACAGATTACTACAGTTTCCCCGGAAGACGCGCGTGTGATTTACTCGCGTAAGAATAGACCGTCTAAATATTAAACTTCAAGGGTTTTCTCTCTGGGGAGGTAATGTGGAGCAGGTGTCTCTGTGGTCAGGAGAATGTAGGTAAGTTCTCTTTGTAAAACTTATACTCGTCTGTGTTAGAGATTTTCATTTTGGTATCTTATATTGTTGTATCTTTCTCCTCGTTCTCTTCACGGTACGGATGCGTGATGGCGACCGCTAATGCGAACGAGTTTCTTTGAAGTTCCCCTCCTCTGCACTTTCTGATTACCTTTCTTTTCCAGTATTTTCCAGACTTAAGCGTGGCAAAGATACTGGATTTTAGTCCAGTGCATTTCCAGGATCTCCCTTGATGAGAAATATAAGCACAGCATTTATTATTCCCTTCCACTTCCACGGTGCCAGGCACACATTGGCGTTGGTGGCGGCCCACACTTCCAGCAGCTGGAGATGTTGTTCCAGAGCTGTAGTGTCGTCCCAGAGACCCGCTCCAGCGGCGGTAAGGGGGGGGGGATGAGGGCGTGCGTGTGTGGATTAGAAGTGACGTAGGGAAGGAGGTATTTGGGGAGGGGGAGCTGCTGCCCTTCATTTACCCGGGAGACAGACCATAAAACCGGTCGATCTTAATTTTTTATCACCGCCTTGATTACGACGCTACGACCCCCAGGGGAATGATGGCCTCCTGTCCTTTGACCTTACCCCACAAGGATGAGGCCGAGGGGCCGGGCCATCATGCCCAGGGGTCGCGCCGTCGTGCTCGAGACGAAGACTTGAAGCAGGACTTCGCCGTAAGGTATAGCAGAGCCGTCAGTGATAATTATAATGATGATGATGATAATGCGAAGGCGTGACGACAGTGCCTGTTAAGGAAATCCATCGCCAGTTGCCGTCGATAAAAGTGTTTGGAAGGCGACTCAACACTCGCTGGAGAGTCCTGCGTTCCAGTCTGGTTCGCGGACTCTCGCGCGATTCTTCGGTGCAGAAATATTAAAAAGTTTCCATCGGCGTCGGGGGCCTCAAAAGACGGTTCTCTCCGGACCCCGAGATGATGGTGGTGTAATGGCCAACAGAGGAAGCCAGGTCGCCGTTTCCTTTCCCATGCCGTTAAGCGATATCTGTTCCAGGAAAAAAATAAAAAAGGGAATATTAGTTAAAGAAGGACGCGCCTTATAACCTTCCTTCTTATAACCTGAGGCGAATCGATGAAGTCGCGGGGAACAGGCCTCCCTCTTTCCCTCCCTCCCTCCCGCCGGCGGCGACGGTGGGTGGGTTCTCTGAGGCAACCCACCACACCAGCCCACCAGAACCCACCACCCCTTTGCTTCAGGGAGTCGCAAGGTAGCTTCCCAGCACACCCTTCCCTCCTTCCTCCCTCCCCACTTCCTTGTCAAATGGAGCTGCGGCTATTACTTAGTCAAGATAACCAGGTTAATTAATCACCCCCAACCAACCTCCCCTCTCCCTCTCCTCTCCTCTCCCTCCCCCTCATCTACGGCTGGCCTGGGGCACGGTCGTGGGAGAAGCCACGCCATAGGAAGTGAGGAACTCCCGCAGCACGCAAACACAGGTTAGGCAACGGCTGATGCGTTTGATTTACAGCCATAGAATTTTTACGAAGAATCCCAAAAAGGTGTCTGGTAAAAATTATAAAAAAGTCCTCATTGCTTTTCGTCTATTTCCTGGCTTTTCTTTCGGTGAAACGTCGTCCAAGGTTTACATCTGCGTGTGAGCAGTTGAGCTGAGATTGACTAACACCTCTCACTACGGCTCAACAGTCCTCCCTATCGTGTTCAGTAGGTCGTTCTCCCGTTTTCTGTTTTTTGCTTGGCTTGGCGTCTCGCTCCTCTTTTTCTTACGGCAATTTTTCGCGACTTGCATATTGACCTAGATATAAACCTTTGAGAAATTGACCTACATATACAGGCTTTAACTCATTAACCTAGATTTATAGTTTTGGCATAATGACCAGGATATATATATATATATATATATATATATATATATATATATATATATATATATATATATATATATATATA